>VZRN01003668.1:2371-83793 GCA_013397935.1 Dasyornis broadbenti
AAAGAAAAAGAAAAGAAAAAAAGAGAAGAAGTGAAACCACAGAAGCTATCTTAATGGCTCAATATTTGACCTGAGTCTGAGCAGTACATCACACCTGCAAAAGGAAACTGCATCAAACTTTAACATTCTTATCACTATCTCAGAGACTTTGGTTCGGTTTGGACTAAGTGGGGATGATGGGTGTGAGTCGTCAGGACTTGTCCCTAATACGCATAAATCTTCTCCAGAGGTTCCACCCAAGCACTGCTGAGGCATAGTCTGTCAGATTTGATGAGACAGGAGGCCACAGAAATAGAACTGCTCAGTCAGATCTGGGGGCAATCAGTCTGTCTACAGCATGACACAGCACTACGGAAAAGCAGTGCTGTGGAACATTGCATTCAGGCTTGGTAATCAAATAAAACTGTCATTCAAGACTTACTATACTCCTGTGCATAGTTATCCATTATCTGTAACAAAATCTGAACTTATTAAATTACTTCATATTTTCAGTATTATGCTGTTGTTTATTATAGAGCAATATGAAGGAATGCAGAAAGAGTCATTTTATAATAGAGAACAAGGAACATTATTAGATTAAGGACAGAACATTACCCTTTCAGCTTTGTGCCATTGCAGAACATGCAGTTAGATACTTCTTCCTGATGCCTTCTGCCACAGATTTAAAGAAGCAAGGCAAATCACTCCCATCACTCTTCTAATGCTGTGGAAGAGGCAGAGAAGGAAATATGTTAATTTTGGTAACATACCAGAAAAGTACATTGGTGTCATATTCCTTCCATCTGCAGAGAACAAAAGGCTAGTTGGTTCCCACCACACACCTATGAGACAGGCAGAAATGCCCAATGATAAAAGGGGGTTTACAAAAAAGAAGAATGAAAATTGATACACATATAATAGCAGTACCTGGGTAATGGACAGGAGGGAAAACATGTTTCAGACAAGGCCCCAGAAATCCCTTTTCAGTGTTTCAGAGACAATGCATAAGCTGGGGGGTGGGGCACACACAAGAGCCTGGAGCCTCTGCTATTATTCCAGAAGTGCCCATCTTGTATGAGCAGGAGCCCCGGGGCAGGAGTTTAGTCGCCAGCCTTTCCCATGGGTTATTCTCCTGGTTGTTCACCAGTCTGTCACAAGTAGTACTTGAAAGAGCGGAGGGCAGAGGCTCACAAAGAATGAACATCAAACAGGAGCTGCAGAAGGAGCTCTGCAGGGGATCTTATCTCTTGAAACACTTACAATCACACCAAGAGAGCAACAAGTCTCACAATACACCGATTCTCTGGTCCCCACAGCTTAACCCACTGAGGCAAATGGGGACAAAGTAGAAGGTGGGCAGAGAAGCCCAGTTAGACCCACTTTCCCAAGTGAAAACCAGCAAGGTCATCTCAAACCCTCACAAATTCTACTATATTGTCCTCTGGGAACTCTGTCCATATGTTTATGATGAGGAAACAGCTCTGCATGAAGCTGCCAGTGATTTTCATTTAACCCCATCATTTGGCAATGTCCACATGTGAGACTGTGCAAATAATCTTTTTACTCAGTGTTCCCATAAGTTTACGGGGTCATTATTCAGAAGCTTTCTGATCAGACAACATTGGAAGTTACATAATTTGCCAACAGTGTTTAGAGTGCTCAGTATCGATGAAGCACAGATACAAGGTATAATCAAAATGCTGCAGAAATGAAGATTACTTTTCAACCTTAACTAAGCTTTTTTTTTTTCACTTCTGGCCACTTTGTTTGATTGAACAATGAGAGAGTTCTGCAGTGAAAACCTTCTTCAACCCCAAAGTCCAAATGAGGGCTTCTTATTTGAAGATCTTGGATCAGGAGAAGAGAGGGATACTCAGGTGAATATTGTCTTAGGATGACCACAAATTTACACTGCCTTTCTCAATATGAAGGGCACAGGAGGAAGCCACAAAGACAATTCAGCAAGGGCAAAAGTCTGATCAGCCTCTGATGTGGATAACTTAAAGAAAAATAGACTTGGATAACATTTTAGCCTGCAGGTAGAACAGAAAGGTTTATATAGCTAAAGGATCCAGAATTAGATTTAACACGCTATAAACACAGCCTGCAATGTGGGCAACACATCTTACCCACTTTGGTAGTAACTGCTGCCACCAAAGTACAACAAAGGTGAATTCAGACAACAGGGCTCTTACAAGACTTACAATACCCTCAGGCTGCCTTCAATCCCTTGAGCAAACTCAGAAACGAGGAAAGTCCATCCTTCCAAGACACCTTAAAAGAATAAAACTGCTTCTGGCTTTCATGCAGGAAAAGATCTTACATTGTTTCAAAAGTTAAAACAAGGGACAGGAGACAGGCAGGGAAATATCTACAGTTGCTGAATTAATACTACAAAGAACACAAGAAGGAGAAAACCGAAAAGAATAGAGTTTCTGGCAAACGGAAGTAAAGTATGACTGTTAGAGATTTCTACCTCTAATTTGCAAGAAAAGAGATGGGGCATTTCAAAGCAAAAGACAGAAAAGTTGAGAGAGTTGCTCTATGTGCTATCAATAATAGGGTGCAAACCCTAATAAAATATAGGCCATGTGTACTCTACAGTCTATTGGACTTTTCTGATTGCACCTTATGTTGGAAGCTCACATCTGCTCTTTACATAAATACTTTAAAAGCAAATGTGAGGAATCCACAGGGTAGAAGCTGATTAGCAAAATACATTTAATTCTACCTCAGGAAAGAGGAATTTCCCCAGTCCTGGAGAAATTGTTGCAGAGTTTATCATTATTACTATTTAATAGAGATGTCAGACAATAGAAACCCTAACACAATAGTAGAAACAATGTTTTGGGTTTTGGGGATTTTTTTCTTCATTTTGGGATTTAATCCCATGACTACAGAGTGTCAGAAAAGTACTTCAAATAGCTACATAAAACAAGCAAACCCCTCTCTCAAAAAAAAAAAAAAAAAAACCAAAAAAAAACCAACAAAAAAAAAACCACCAGAAACCTCAATATTTTGCAGAAGTATCATTCCTTCTCTTCCTCTTCTCAACAAAACTGTTTGAAACCCAAGGTTTAATAGAACTAGTCACAATTATGCAGCTCCCGTTTTTCAACTCTATTAATTCTGGAAAGAAAATGTTCAACTGTTTCATGTTTTTCTTCTATCTACAGTTGTTTCTAACATACATCTAGATAAATAGCAGCACCCTCTTTCTTTGCAGTTCTCAATATTGGATGCAACATTTCATTTTAGGAAGATCTCTGGGTTGGGATAGCACTGAAGAGACAGAACAGTCTGGCTTTCTGAGCTCTGACCAACTTCTGATAAAAAGGCTGGGTTGAAAATGATCTCCCCTGCAGGAAAACTACATTGAAGTCTGTAGCTGAAGATTCAGAGAAGGAAATTAATTTGTGAACAATCAAGGAAAACTACCTCTCAGTAGTCTGACTCACATTTTGTGCAATATAACACAGAGGGCTTGCAAGGTATTGCACAAAAATATTGCTTTAACATTTAAAGAAACAACAAAACAAGTTTTTCTAGATAAAAGTTTTCTCTTGAAGAAAAACAGGTAGCTGAAGACTTGATGGAGTGGGATAAAAAGGACAGCAGAAGCTAACAAAGCTTAAAAAGGCACCAACATATTAAACTAGTTTTATTAATCTAATTCCATCCTGTACCATGATAAACCTGAAATAATACCAGATAAGATCCAAACTTGAAGTTAATTTGACTTTCAAAACATTCCTTTCTAGGATATTATACCTATAGAAAGACTATTTGAAGATGAGCTGACAGGATGACTAACAGTGGAAAAGATAGTATTTCCTTTCTTATTATTGACAGGTACTTTTAAAAATGTATTTTATAGAATTACCTCAATATTTTTTGTTTTATGTGTGCATATATCTGAATACAGCACATGTAAACATTTATATCTACATCATTTAAGTTATATTCCTATTTAAGTGTTATTTCCTATGTAAAAGTTTAATTAAAAAATTTTATGCAAAAAGCAACTATAGAGCTTGTGTTTGTAGACTACTGGGTAGATAAGTAGATGTTACGAACTGTAAAAAGAAGAGTTTTATGTATTTCTAAAAACATGTGAATTTTGAAATTTGCAGAGTATCCTAAGAAAGAAAAGTCAGTCCAGTTACTTTTTGTGAGTATATAGTCCAGTGTTTCCAAATCTATTTTTACTTTATGAGTTATTCACAAACCAAATCCATTCTCTACAAACATCTTTGCTGTTTGCAAATTACTCACTGAATAATTTATATGAAGGAAATTCACCCTAAGGGTTTGCCTGCAAGCTTGTTTGCTTTTACTGTTCCCTGCCTATTATCCAATGTATTTGAGCAGGTTCCCAAGTCACACAACTTTATTTCTACTCCCCAAGTGAATGAATAAGACTTTAAGATGCTATGTCCATTCAAGAGAAATAACAGATCACGAATCAGGAACAGCCAATTTTGTTTTCTGGTGAAAAGCTCCCTTTTTTACCTAGCTACCAGATCCTGCCTTGCTGTAAGAACTGTGGTTCTTGAGCCTGAGAAGCAGCAAGCACTTAGTTATTCTGATGTGAGTAATGACAGTAGCTCCAACAGTCTGAATATTGATTTAGCATTTGTCAGGGTTATGCCCATCAGGTAGAAAAAACACTTGGGCAGTGTCATTTCCTTCTCACCCTATCTCACAGTCTTCCTTAGGTTTTGATCTGAATTCCAATTGCATCACAAGAAAAAATTACATGTAGAATATTATTTTTTAAATAATCAACTTTTTGATGACCTGAATGCTACACACAGGGTCTGTTGAAATAGATACATTACATTTTTGGATAATCTTTCCTCTTTTCCTTTGTATATGCACATAACAAAAATTTTTACACTGGAATCATATAATACCACCAATAGTGAGTTCCTTTTCAGTCTACAGAGATTAACAGTCCCTTGAGGATTGTATTGACCCTGGCTTTGCTCTCACCAATATTTACCTCTCAGGTCAATGAATTGTGATGCTGATTACAATAAAGTCAATACCTGCTTATTATAGTTAGAATAAGAATCACTGATAAGGTTTATGAACACTAGTTTTGTGTCTGCCAAAACTACCCTAGTTAAGGAGTCTGTCAAGGTTTCATTGTGTGTGTCTTCTAGTAAAACTTGTCTCAAGTAACAATGAAAAAATGCCACTTGAAGACTCAATAATCCAGTCTGTTCTTATAAAAGGAGTACTGACAAGCATATTTTAATATTTAAGACAGATGCAAGTATTCATTAGTATACAAATTCAAATACAAAAGCCCAGACTTTATAATAGATAATTATTATTTGGAGGTTGTATGTAGTTGTTGTGGGTTTTTCAATAGTTAGTGCAACTTTTAGGATTTAATTCAAGAGCTGATGCCAAAGATAGGTATTACATTTAGTTCTCTGATCCCCAAGGTAGATGGTGGGTTTAGTTCCCTGTTCCTATTTAATTTCATTTTTATGATAGACTTAAAATGAACTTCAGAGCTCAGTTGTTGCTCACAACTTTCCAAATAGAGAGCTCAGAAAACTATCCAAGTAACATCTCTACAATCCTAATACTAGAATCCACAATATCCATACATACCTCCAAATCCTGAGGTTGGAGAAAACAAAATGATAAGAGTTTATTTTGGAGGGAAAATATCAGGGAAGAAGTATAGCTCAGTAAACCCTTGAGAAGAAGGGTCTTATGAGCATGCAGCTTTGATCAAATTTGTGGCAAACATGCAGACATTCTCAGTTACCTGGGATATCCATCCTTCCTGCTCCTGCTAGCAAGATCTGTCCTTATTGTGCAGATGTGACAATTAAATTTACTGACAAATTTATACTTGTTCATGTTTTTTTTCATTAAGGTATCATAAGTGTCTCAAAGTCATCGACAACAGCTACCCCTACGTTAGACATCCTACTTCCATGCATTCATTGAATGCAAACTCAGACAAGCATTATCAAAATTCTGAAGACTTGCGTTCAGTCACATTTGCCTCTGCCCACTCAGCCAAATGAAAAAATGAAATCCTCAGCTTCACTGCTGAGCTTTCAGGAGCATTAAGATGTATAAGACATTGAACCTTCAAGCAAAGGTCACTAGCACAGCTTTAAGAGAAACATTTCAAATATTTTCCGATTGCCCCCTTCCTAACTGCCTTAAAAATTTGAGAATCTATAGGGAAGGTGAGGTCTGCACTTAAAGTCCTTAGATAGGCAAGGACACTGAGTGTGATTGGGCCACGTTTCTCATGAGGTCCAACACCTTTCCAGAGGCTGCAATGTTTCTCCAAGGACTGGTGTTTGCCTTTTGCTTAATAACCTGTCCACTCTTCAGTCTTTTTCTCAGAGGAAGAAAAGGGTGTTTCTAAGCTGTTTGTTATGGTTAAACATAAAAATTCAGAATAGATTTTTCTAGTCAGTTAACCATATTCTTGAGGGAAAACATAAGGTAGTATAATTATTAAAGAGCACTCAGTAATAGTCACATCTTAATTGTGTCAACCCTTTGCCAAAAAAAAAAGATTTATAGTAAAAGCCACTTACATTTCTTCTTTGCAGAACCAAGCCATCTGCTTTCAATATACCATCAGCCCCTGCTAGATGAATTCACACATATTTTAAAGCCCCAGAGTAACCATTAGAATAGAAATTAGACACTATTTGTCATTTGCAAAGCTTTCTTAACTGGAGAGGCTTCCCATTAGTTCAATTTAATGTTTGCATGTGCAATACACTTTATGAAATTTATCCCAAAACAGTGAGGACTGAAATAATATTGAAGGCAGATGGCACAGCTGTTCCATTTAGAGCTATCCTCAACAATATATGAAGTGATGGACAGGACAGGGAAGTGGGAGTGAAAACTTGGTACTATGAAGAATATTATCCATAGATATTAGCAATAAACAAACCATTTCTGTGCCAATCTTCCTTCCCCTATCACATGTAGTTCTGTGATTCACTTGAGTTTATCCAATTAGAAAACACTCATTTAATTCAAGAAGTCAGCCATTGAAGCCATGTACGTTTTTCCCCTAAGAGAATCCATCTCTCTACCATGAAAGCTAAGGGAGTCTGAAAATGTGACTTTCACACTGACACAAGGAGGCAGATATTTGTATGGGCAGATGAGGGGGTGTGCATGCAGAAGAGACATAGATGTCAGTAAGAATCGGGAGCAAGTTTAAGCTGATACTTATTTGCATGCATCTCACAAAGCAGGAATCATTGCACTGTGCTCCATATGCTGCAAATCTCAGGATGCACATCCAGGGCTCATAATTAAAACTGACAAACATTTTCACTGAGGAGAGGGAGGAAAAACTTTAGAGATATCCCAGCCAGTCCACATATATTTTGAGGTTTCTGGGGTGCTGATCTGTTCTAACATCTCAGTATCAGGAAGTCTCAAAGGAAAGGGCACACAAAAACACTTCTCTACAGATAGAATACTTGAAAGAACCTGATGAGAACATATTTCTTTCTGTATATCACCTAGACTGGGGCCAGAGGTACAGTAAACTAAATGAGCAAAGTAATCAAAATTTCTTCAAAAAAATTTTCAATCCTCATGAAAGAAAAATGGATAATATGTAGAAATAGATTTAAACCAAAATAGGTTGGTAGGAAAGGTGTTCATATTAGAAAGCACTGCTTTGCTCGAAAACAAGGAATGAGGATCACACTGCCCATTGAAAGCCAGCACATATCCCACAGAAGATTTTCCTTAGGCGCAGAACAAAAACTGCTTGGGACCAGAAGACAGATCCCAATCCTTATTTCCACAGGCAGGAAATGACACTAGCTCTGTAGGACCCCAGACATCTTTTCTGGAGATTTAACATAACATCAACAGTCAAAAAGTTACAAGACCAAACTCAGTTAAGAAAGACTCATAGAAACCAAAGGACAGGTTTCATCACCTTCTTTCCTCCCCACAGCCTGCTCTTTCCCTGCTTTCCTCTTCAATCCTACAGCCTATTAGAGACTTTCACAGCTGGAGTGCTGCTGAAAACAGAGAAACTCTGTTTTGTATGCATTGTCAGCGAGATGAAGAAAGTTCTCCATAGGTGCCATGTGAGAATAAATGGCCAGGGGAGAGAATGCTGAAAAGCCAAAAAGTATCTCCCAGTTCACCAGAACACCAATGTTTGAATAGGTTCAGCTGGAGACTCTTTTGCCTAATGCCTTAAGAACAAGTAGAGGGAAAAAAAGTACTGCTAGTGCACAAATAAGGGAGGTGAGAGGGCACTTAGGAAATGGATGCCACTCTGCCTAGCAAAGGATTTCTTTGTGACAGTGAAGGGGCACTAGGTTGTACATTCAGTAGTGTATTTAAAAAAAATGTCCTGACTGTACTGTTTCAGTATAAATGGTTCCCTCCCAAACACCTCTTTCCCAGTGGTAAAAGAATAAAAGATGTGCCCCAAAGGACAAGTTTCTAATAATGTTCTAATATTGCTTTCCAAGCAGTTACAACAACTGCAGTAACAATTTTTAAATAAAAGAAGTAAATTCATAAGACTCAACCTCTTCTTTATTTGCAGGAAACTTTGGCTGTACTGGAATTATTGCAAACTGCACCAGCACAGAGTAACACATATAGTTTCTAACTCTCATTTTGTCACAAGTCGTACCACAGACTGCTGTAAATAACCCAATACATGGAAACTCCAGACAAGTGATGAAAAGTGACCTAATTTACTGGGTTTGTATCCTGGCTTCATTTCAGCTACATCTTAAAAGGCCAATATCCACATATGATTCCAATAAGCCTAATTACATAAAGTAGCTGTTCATAATTAGTTCTTTTCCACCAAAGATGTAAATATAGAAGTCAAGGGCACAAATGCACAGCTAATCCAGAAGTAATCTGGGTTCTGCAGAATACCTCTACAAAGCATCAGTGGGAAGCAGAGGGAATTTGTGTACATTCTAAAAAGCCTGTGCTCTTTGAATCACAATTTCCATAAGAGCAGTTCTTCCAGCCTTTCCTGCCACCCCGGCAGCCTTCTCATCCTCAGGGGGGCAAGACATGGAACAAGTTACCCTCAAACACAACACTGTGATAATGGCAACTGCCCACTTTCAACTGTTTGTCTTGCTCTACCCTGAACAGGTGCCCCTCTCAACGGCTTCTGAAGAGCTTCGGGTAGGTCCCTCAGGATATGACGACTACTACTCACCAGCTTCTGCTCCTGATTTATGGAAAAGGAGTGGAATTCCATTCACATCCGCACAACTGCCACCCAGGAGCACTCCACAGTTCCCTCCTTTTGAACAGCCAAATAATGAAGAGGGGCAGAGACTTGGCAGCTACAATAGATATTACACTGATGGACTGGGAACTGAAGGACAGTAGGAGAAGATTCCCACCATAAGATCTTGAAGTATTGCAGGAGATAGGAACCAGACCACCGACATATCTAGGAAATGTGAAGTGGAGCATTGACCTTTTTTCATCTATGCTGTACCTTCTGTGGGAGACTTTTCACTTTGTACTACAAGGAAATGGAATTAATTGCAAGTAGCTAGAAGCTCTGCAGGTGATGGTTTTCTTCCGCTCTCCACTCCCAATGATCTTCAACCTAATATGCAAGTTACCACAAAACGCATTTCCCTTTTCTGGGTTTTGGTTGTTGAGGAGGCTAGTGGGGCAATAGGAGGCATGCAGCAGCTTGGTTGGGTTTTTTTGGTTAGTTAATTGGTGGGGGGTTTTTAAGTGACAACTAAACCAAAGGTTCAGCTCTTCAAACAGAACTGAAATGAGCTTTTTGCCACCAAAATTGTAGATATCAGAAACAAAGAAAGATAGCAGTAGCAGGGGTTGTAGGGCATGGACTCCACAAGATGGTGATAAGTGAAGACATTTTACTGCAGAAATCCAGGGTTCTTAAACTGTTCCATTGTTAAGAGTTTACATACTTGTGAGGCACAGCAAAAGTGTTTAACCAACCACCATAAACCACCATAGGCACATGCTTCAGGTGTAACCAATCACCAACCCCACAGTGTCAGCACTTATTGGTTCTAAGAATTGTTTTCCAGTTATGTAACTTGTTTTTCACCTCTAGTTTAGCTGAGTCATTCCCAGAATGCTCTCTGGTTAGCCAAAGTAGCAGAAGTGAGCAAGGATTTTACAAGGACAACAAGGCCCTCACTTTGCAAGACCTTTCTGCTCCGCAACAAGCAGTTACATTTTTTCACATGCCTAGGGAGTGAAACTCTCTGTTGGAGTCTTATGTGCTCCCTACTCCCTTCAAGCTACAGGATGAAGCCTCAGTACCTCAGGAGACGGATATCCTATTTCTAAAAATAACCCAAGAAACCTCAGCAAAAAGCCAAATTCCGGGTGTATTCCTGAGGTCTTCAGAGGAAAAAGACCATGCTTTTCTAACAAACCCCTGTCTGCACTTCTGGGACAGCTAACACAAAGGGAAAAAGCTAAAATGGCTCTTCAATTCATTGATCTTCTGTTACCAGAAGACTCACTGGTAGCATGTAGCATGTGGATGCTGCATTTATGGAGAATTCAAAGAATATTAAGTTAGTCTAGAGCCAATGTCCCAAAGCTCTGTACATAAGCTGACCATAAAGGCTGAAGCCTATGTTAGTCCATAGGTACTACATAATTCCTGTTGAAACACTTACAAATTGCATGGTTTTCAATTTAACAAAAAAAAATATCCATAAGAAGGTTAAGGTTGGTTAAAAATTCGAACACCTTAAGGCTGGCAGTGGCACCATAATGGTGCATTAAAAGGGGATGGACTTGCATGAGTGGTGCTCCACCAGCAGTGAGAAATAAATCTTTTTATTGCTCAAATCAGAAGTGTGCAAACTTACATTTTCCAGCATTTGCCCTTAAGCACATCGCAAAAAGGTCTTGAGTTGGGGACCACTGCAATCTGCCAGAGGTCAAAACAACTTCTAAGTACTGCACTTCTCATAAATTATTATCTCATTCCTTGAACAATGAAGCTGCATGAATTTTGCATGTTACCTCGAGCACTTTATTCCAAGAATAACAGTTCCATTTCAAAGCACCTTAAGCTGAATCCCCATTTTATCATCCATACTAAATGGCTGCCAAAATATTAGATAGGCAATGAGCACAAGAAATAGACATTAATACTTAAATCACTGTCCATTACGAAGCACCAAATTAATTTCAAACATATCCCCCACTTAAAAAAAAAATAAAAGAATACATTTTCTAAACTAAATTGAACTTCTTGCACCTATTTTAGAAGTCTGTGGAGCAGTTCCATAAAGTTAGCAGGACACTCAGTCTATATTTAAGCCTTTTAGTCTGCAACTTTTAGTTAAGTGAGAGAATTTATCACTATCACTGATTTAAGGCCATGCTTAGAAATGAGTAGCTCAGAGCACCAAACTATTAGAAACTTGTTCTAACCAGTAGAATCAAAAACTTTTTTTTGAACTACAAAAATGCAAGAGCAAAACTGACAGTGTCTGACCCATGATGGTTTGCATCTGACCCCCATTTTTCACCTCTTCTCTCACTAATCCTGATTTTAATTATCTACAAATTTGTACTTACTCAACGCTAGCACTTAATTTATCTATGGAAATTCAAATCATCCCGTGTTAAAATAAAGTTCTAAAATAGACAGGTTTGTCAGCCCTTAATGAGATCATTATTATTCATATTAAGTATAGCGGAAAGTGAATTAATAGCAAAATGCTTCCTTTCATTTGCAGGGAACAAGAGGGAAGAAAGTTTTCAGACAGCTTTGCAGCATGGGACCAGTTTGCAGTGAAACCAAAAGGTCTTTCAGCCGTGTAGAATCCTGCTCTCAGAGACCTGGAATACATCCCAAATATTCTTCCTAAGACAAGACCACCCAACCAAGCAAAACAACATAAATCTTGAGGATTTGCTCCCAGCCCCTGAGAAGGTGATAGGGCTTGAAGGGGCTCATACAAAATTACATCGTCTCATAATATTGAGCAATAAGAGTTAACTGTGTCACATTGCATTTGAGATTGTCACATGCTACGCTACTCAAGTGCTCAGTATTAAGAATCCAGAGCAGAGGTGGCCTGTAAACAAGGCAGGTTTATTCTGTCAATTACTAAGTTCTCAAATTCACCTAAGGGATGCTTCAATTTCATTCCAAAGAAACTTTAGACAGAAAATGTCTAAAACATAAAAGTGTGAAATGGTGCTCAAGTGCCTAGAGTGACAGCTATGTAGTACTCAGAGGCCTGGACAGCTAATTGGAAAAATGGGACTAGCATTCATAATGAACTTTGGGTCTTCAAGAAAAGGAGAAAAAAATAGCAGGGCTGGGAAGGACCACCAGGAGATCATGCTCCTGCTTTCCAAGTCTTGGAAAATGAACAATAACTGCACACATCCTGACAGAAATCAGCAAACCTTCTCTATCTGGTTGAATACGCCTGTCGACACAGAGCCCACCACATCCCTGCCTCGGGAAACTTCTCCCAGTCGAGCATCAACATGGGTTTCCTACCCATGCCCCTCACAGCAGCCCCGCGCTGCCTCCTCTCGCCGCCCGCGGCTCCGGGGCTGCGGCGACAGCGCCGCTCCCTTTCCGCGTTTCTGGGTCGGCAGCGGGCCCTGGCGCTCGCCCGCTCCGGCTCCCGGAAGGGCCCCTGTCCCCGCCCGGCCCAGCCACCCCGCTGGGGGCTCAGCAGGGCGGCGAGCGCGACTGGAAGCCCAGCCAACCCCCACCGCCCCCGGTACCAGAGCAAGCAAGGAGTCCCCCAACAGCGGCACTCGCAAGCTCGGCGGCTGACGAAGGGCAGCGAACAGCAGGAGGCAACGGAATGAGAAAGGGATGGATTGCACAGTGAAAAGGTGTATTTCCAATGGGGCGGGGGAGGGGGGGGAGAAAAAATATCCAACAAGTTGTAAAACTGATGAAAGATGGAGACAGCGCTCAAATAAAAAATTATACAGGCAGCCCAAATAACAGAGGGATCGTGGGTTTCTGGTGTCACTCTTGACAGGTGCTTACGCTGTTCTTGAAGACCTCCAACCGCTGAATGTGCTCTCTGAGCAATGACACCAAGTCACTCTTCCCATCCTTTCCATCTTAATCACTGCAGACTTCCCCTAACACATTACCTAAACCAGTGCTGTAGCAATTCAGGTCCATCAGGTCACATCTTACCCACCAGAGAGACAGGGAACAGATCATTGCCCTCCTCTACAATACTCTTGGCAGGTCTAAAAACATGCCCCTGCTCTGCAGGGGAATACTATTTTCTGAGCTACACACCATCAGTTTGCTCCAACCTGGGACAGGCTGTGTTTGCCAGATGAGCTCTCCGATGGTGCTCTCTGCTGGGGCTCCCCAGGAGAACACACCTTTCCTGAACACTCCAAACAGAACAGCTCACAGAACTCCAGCAGTGCCAGGACAGCAATGTGAAGCAGTATGTCTGCTCAGCACATCTGATTGATTATAATCCTCTCTACTATACACTTTAGTAACATATTTGCCTCTTTTCTTAGTGTCAGAACACTACTGATGCATATGCTACTTGTTATAAATTACCATTCCCTACATCCTCTTTTGTAGGACAGCCTAAATTTACTCCCCTCCCTGAGTTATACCCACTGAGTTACTCCTCCATCCTGCTTCTGTGCAATTCATTGCTCCTGCTTAAGCGAAGTATCTCATACTTGTTCTGCTGAGTTATATTTTTCTTCTTTCCTTCTACTGTATGCTATTTCTCTCTATTACACACCATTTGCCTGGTTTCTCAAGCTATTTTTGTATTAGAAAAAATAATTTTTGTTATTTCCAAGCACTCTGCAGTTCTTCTGAGCCCAGAAAATTTAACATCCAGCACAGTATACTCAATGACAACCTTCTGTAACTTCTTAGCAGTACAGATTCCAGAACACACTTTCCAGGTTTAGTTAGTTCTCCCATTTTAGTGGCAAACCACTGAAAATAGTGTAAATTCCATTTCCATTCATCTCTGCACCTGTTGTTTTGCTGTCTTCATCTAAAACACACCTCTGGCACAGAGAGTTCATTCTGTATTCACCCAGATGGCTCACAAGATCTCAGGGTCTTTCTCCGCCTTTTGTAACCTCCACTCCTACAATGGTCCTGTACACAGATGTTGTGCAGGAAGAGGTAGAACAAAGGAGTCACCCTGAGGTCTTATGGAAACTGAATACTCAGGGAAGTACCATTGTCTTAAAAACTTTGACAGTAATTCCAATGCTCCTTGCCTCAGTGCCAACCTCTCCTAGCAGTTTGTACTTTGCTAGAAATTGTCAGTATTGTTTTTTCCAGTCAACAAAGCCTGAATTTACAGACACACATTACAAACAAAATCCCACCTAAGACAGAGTTCTTGCATTGTATGCCAGGCTACA
Source organism: Dasyornis broadbenti (assembly GCA_013397935.1). NCBI lineage: Eukaryota > Metazoa > Chordata > Aves > Passeriformes > Dasyornithidae > Dasyornis > Dasyornis broadbenti. The sequence goes on from VZRN01003668.1 coordinate 16,775, forward strand.
GGGACAGATATCATCATTATTATGTGCTATGGCACACCCACATCTCTGCAAGGTGCCATATCAGCTTTTTGTCTCAAGCCAACATGGAAAATGGATTTTGGATGAGAAGTAGCTTGAAAAGTTACTGTAGCACATGAGCAACACGGGCACACAGCTGACCACAGGGGCAGAGCCCAGTTTCCATGAGCACCAGGACTTCAATATGAAAACTAGCTAAGCTTCTGAGAGCATTCAAGGAACGTATTTCAAGGACAGGGTCTGAAATGAGGGGAAGAAAGATGGGAATACTATTTCAGAAATATTTCCAAAACAATCTTGCAAGGGTCATTCACTTAACACTCCATTCAATCTATGGCAAGTCAGCCACTCCCCCTCCCTCCCCCAGCTGATGGTCACTTTTAACAGAGGCAAAAAGCTGAACTCAGAGAATTAAAATCTTATTAATTTTTGTGACTAAGCATTGGTTTCAGTGTGATTTCACTTGCATAGCTTAGGGTGGTCCAGTGCTTGGAACACTTACTGAATGCAAAACACAGCCAAACATCTCTGAATGAATGGATCCTCATGACTAGATCAACTTTCAAGTGCCTAATGCAGCTATCGCAGCTAATGTACAGTGGGATGTTCCTTCTGTCCTTTCTGCTGATCTGCTACCTTAAGCACAAAATTTGGGAATCCTTTATCAGAACTACAATCCAAATCCAGATATTTCTCGTGCCAAGAAGTAGTCACCACTGCAGATGTCATTCTCTCAAAATCATAAGTGTTTTAAGCAAACCAGATCAAGACCAATCATAAAAGACTGCAGTTGACATCTGATGACAACCTTTAAGAAACTGGTACTATTCTGAGACAGTTCTTTTTTCCAGTCTCTACCCAAGCCAAATCTACATTTTTAAACCCTGCATTTCTCATATCACAGTACAAGTTTTTTATTGGGATCCACTCTGTTTACTCTTACACTGGTACAGTGGCAGCCTTCAGTATCAAACCAACTTGGATAAGGAAACCAGTAACATAATGGCACTACAGAGACTCACCATTTTTCATTTGGCTAAAAGTACTTGACTATTTTGACTTGACGGTGCTGCAAGTATCAGGAGTCAGATGAAGCTTTTTGTTATTTAAAATACATATATAGGGGGAAATATACCTTTCCAGCTGCCTAATGCTCCAGAGGTGAACAGAGCAGAGGGTAAACACTAAGCAAAGCACCCATCCTACTGACCCTTATGCTGAAAGCAAACTCAATTTTGAGCTCATTTTCAAGCCTGCAAGTACTGCATCCATAACTTAAGAGTTATCTATCTACACACAAATTCACTGAGCTGTGTATTACTGCTCAATATGCCTAATAAACCCTATTACTGAGAATACTGCCCCTTTTTTTATTATAATGGTGATTGTGAGAAACCACTACCAGAAACATGACTGCAGACAAAAATGGTATGTTGACACGATTTCTGAAAAGAGTGCAAGTACGCTGTTTAATTGCACATTTTCCAGAGGTTATGTACCACCACCTGCATATGTATGAAATACATAATAAAAATGTTGATGAAGAAGAGCTGTGTTGCATGGGCAATAGCCTTTTCTCGCAGCAGTCTTATTTTGATTGGTATCAGAACACTAGATCCATTGCTGGGAGGGCTTTTAATAACAGTGAACCATACCAACAAACAAAATCAGCCATTATTATATACAGTAAATGGCCTCTTCAGCCTGCTACAATGATTACATTCACCCACAATAATAAATAATCATAACAGACACACAGAGCTAGATCCTGGCACATAAGCTAACCATGCAAAACAGGCTCATAACTAGCTTCAGTAGCTGGCTGAAGATTTTCCCAGAATAAACTTCATCCTGGCAGTGATGTAAATTCAGAGCTGAAGCCTGCCTCCCACCTTGTGACATACAAGAGAACAGTGATCAGGACAAGGTATGTTGAAAGTCCAACAGCTCTTGCAATCCACCCTTAAGCCCCACCAGCAAGAGCACCTGCTACTCAACAGTCAAAGAACCATTCATGATGTTACTTCACCTCTTTTTCTTGCCTGAGGGCTTCTGATGTCATGTGTAAAGGGAGAAACTATTAAGCATGAAGTTAGAGATACTCTGGGAGTAGGTTTCTCCCAGTCTGTATTGGTACCCCATTTCTCTTTGCCAAAAGCATCCCTAACAGCTCAGTCTGGGAACAAGAGCATTCATATATAACCACAGCTAAGAACCGCATCATGGGATACAACACCTTCATTTGAGCTCCTTTGTCAGTATTTGCTCAGTAGGGCAATAACAGGACACACTGAGGAGACATCACCTTGTAACACATTATTAGTCTGTGCTTTGTGTTTGAAGACATTTTTCTCTTTACGGTTCACTTTCTTCCAAAGTCTTATTTTTCACCAGCAAAGCATTGAATTCCAAAACCTTCACACACGGTTTGAATATCTGAATTCACTGCCCTCACCCTTCAGCCTTGCTGTAGGATTCAGTGGAGAATGCCTGAAGTTTTCCATCTGAGGCAGAGCTGGGGATACTGCTGCGTTGAGTGCACAGGGCTCTGCCTTCAGTGCTCTTCTGCTGCCATCTGCAGGGCCTGACTCGGCTGCAGCTCTGATTTCACTCATTCCCCTTGGCACTCAGCAGAGCCAGCCCAGGGTACAGACTAGCCTGGACTTGAGGCATCTGCCAAAATATGCCGACAGTCACACCATGTGCTTCCGATGTGCCACGGTAACAGGGAGGCTTTGGACCAGACAGGCAAAGGATTCTGTTTTCAAAGAAACCAGCACACACAAAAACCCCCTGTATTTGAAAAGCATTCAGTTTTACATTGCACTGGGTCAAAACACAAAGACTGTCTGTGGGTCCCTTTTCCTACAGCTACTGTGAAAGCAAGTTGTGGGGCAAAAAATTGCCAGCTTCAATGCATAGAACCAATCTGCAGGACTCTGCCTCTGAAAATTAAAGAGTACTACATTACCTTGGAAAGGCTGAATCATTTTATTTACATTAATAATGTTTTCAGCTCCACATGCTACAATAAAGGTTGGAATAAGATGATAACCAAATTTCATGCTTCACTGCACAGGCAGATCACCCTTGCAGACAAGGAAGCATTTCTCACGCATAGTTCTCCACACTTTATACACTTGTACTACATTTTAAGGTGTTCATTTTATTTCTTTGCCTTTCCCTGAGGCAGCCACTCATTTAGAAGTTTACAATACCAGATGAGAACAAAAAAGATCTGAGCTAGCAGGGAAAAGGGAAATGTAACAAAACTTTCTTCAGTTAACGGACTTCAAAGCTACTATAACTTCTTGCTATAAAATAAGTTGTATATGAAGTTTAGGCCTGTGAGGAGCAGATAGGCTAGAAAACACTGCTCAAACAAAGGTCTGCTTTACTGTATTGTATCCTATTTCCCTATCCTTTCCCTTACACAAATTCTTTTCTTAGCCGCACACTGTTGGGTGTTATCCTGCAAAAAAAAAAAAAAAAGCTGTCTCCATCCTGCCTCTCCTGAGTGTGCATTTGCACACAGAAGGTGATGAGAACACAGTCTATTCACCAGGAACAGCAGCTCCATCAGGAAGACTAGACAGGAAGGCAGTTTTTCCAGTTTACCAGTTACTGACACCTTTTAGTCAGCCATTGAAATCTTTTTGGTATTCCAAATGTTGTTGCTTTTTCTACATATGAAGAAAACATTATTCTTTGTGATCAACCTCCTAAGCTCTGTAGGAATCAGTTGAGGAAAATTTTTGTGGCTAAAATACAGTTTAGCAATTTCACCCAAGCTAGCTTTTGCCAGCCATATCTTTTCAAGGTTTTCTGAGACATCTTCATTTCCCAGTCTCATTAACAAAGAAAAATAACAGTCTGCGGATATTAAGATTAAGATGGCTTCTACTCTATTTTTCAGGTAAACCCCAAAAAGTTCTCCTTTCTTTGGGCACAGCTTTAAAAAGCAGAGATGAAGGAGATTCCATCTAAAGAGGAGCCAGCTGTTGAAGCATTTCCTGTGCCCTCAAACAGCAAGAAAAAAATAAGGCAAAAGGTATGCTTTCTCAGAGCATTCTCACATCACCTTTCTCCAAGGGTGACTGACCTCACCAGTGAGAGCATCCATGTCCCTATTAGACACGTACAAAAAAGTGATTAAAAAAAAAAAAAATCAAACCTTTTTATATGAAGAAAAAAAGTCAACTGACCTGGTAGAAATCCTAGACAGATACTCAAAGCCAATTTTTAGAAATACTGTTATGGGTTCTGTGTAATACACTTCTGAAAACTCAAACGTACCCTAATGATGCTTACAATGCTCTAGCAGGCATGTGTTGTTCAGAACAAATCACATGACAGAGACCACTGCAAGCAGGTTAAGTTACAGCAGACAGAAGGGGAGTTAAGCTCTTTTTTTATTTCCCAGGTTTCTCTCTCTTGCAGGGTAAGGAAGGCTCTCCCTAGCTGCTGAGGTACTGAAATGACAGAGGGCTCTGGCTGGAGACAGGAGGTATGTGAGTTGCAGCATACCTTATTCCCAATTACCTCAGACTTTTCTGGGCCAACTGCAGGCATGACTCAGATTCTCACAAAGTGGATGCCTAACTGCAGCATATTAATATATAATCAGTGCTAGTTTCAGCTTTCCTCAGTATGCCAGGCTGTTATTCGTGTTGTTCAGTGCCACAAACAGCTGAGTCACTGCTGAAGCAGGGTCAGATACCTCGGAGGGAAATAACATCTGAGTCAGGGCCACGATGGATGTCCAGGGAAGGCACTTTCCACCAGCATAATTTTACAGTTTGCTCATGTTTGTGAGTCAGCACCACAGATCAGAAGTACAGAATTATGCAAGTTTCTTATTGCAAAGAATGTTTTGCACTTCACAAGCACTAGTAATATCTTTCTTCAATATCAAGGCATCTAAGCATCTCAAAGTTGTGGGCAAGCACAGCTGTGAATATATGTGGCAGGATGCTATAAAAGATGAGAAGCATATTCCCCAAGCACAAAGTCCCCAGAAACTAAAAGCAAAACAGAAATGTCACTTGGATTTACCTTATCTGGTAGATGCATATACTGCTTGGGATTAAAATGGAAGATAGCAGATAAACAAATAAGCTGATTGGTAGCACGGTTATTGCTTATCATTTAAATCTGTCCTTTAGGGAATGGACACTGTTGGGCTAGGGCTTACTTTCATTCCTGATACACTCAGAGTGAGCAGTTTTTCTTCTGCTGTTCTCTTGTGGAGGACAGTAGAACCTGCTATAGACCAAGTGAGATGGGCTGCAGACTTTGAAACTACATCCTTTGACACCCAAACCAAATGTCTGCTGCCAAGAAACTACTGCACAGATTATGGGAAAACATCTCTGATACACAGTGAGCCAAAGACCCTACAACAGATCTTTGCAAATTAGAGAAGTAAACATTAATGAATTACAACTAATGTGATCTAATAAGTACTTTGTCCTTGTCTAAACGTTCTCATCTATTACAGCTTTTAGGTTACTGAAAGCCTCTGCTGTATATTTAACAAAAATACCGATGCTTTGGCAGTGAGATCTAGTTGAGGCACCAGTTTAAAATGTTTGCACTTGCCTTATAGTGGCAGCTCTTTTAGTGCAGTACTGATGCCCACAGTGCTGCTTGACCTCACCTGAGCAGGTGCTTAATAGTAAGCAACCTCGTTATCCCAGCTCTCAGGCAGTCATTTTCTTTTCTTTCACAGATTTGCAGATCTTAATTAACATAGAGCACCAACAACCCCAGCAGATTAGCAGCCCAGAAAGCCCTGATTCTCAGTATCTGGTATTAACAGACCACCAGAGGTCATAATCAACTCACTTGGGTTTTTTTGCACCAACAGAGACAAGACCCTTCCCATTAAAAGAAGGACTTAATGACTAGTAAAAGATACAAAGCAGAGGCAGCTCTAGATATTGCAAGATAACACTGATATGCACTTGGGTCAACTGGCTGAGATCTCAGAAATAGGCAAACCTTTGCTTGTCCTCACTGTTATCATCCAAGGATGATGATCCCATTCTGATGGCACTTAACTTCCCCTAGCCTAGCAAACTCCACAGGTATCCTGTCATCCCCCACTGCCCATAGAGGGATTCTGGTGCAGCTCTGACCTGAACCCTGTTAGGTGAGTGTAGGTAAGATGCTCCTTCCAGAAAGGAATCCTGCTAGAATAAAGCTAAAGCAGCAGGGAAGTGGTCCTAAACACTTGCTTCAGATATCAAAAGGTACTTGAATAGGACCAAGATTACTGCTCACCATCTTCCCTTGCTTTTTTTGGAGAGTATCATAGAATAGTTTGAAAAGAACCTTTAAAGGCCATCTAATCCAACCCACCTGCAATAAGCAGGGACTTTTTCAACTAGATCAGGGTGCTCAGAGCCCTGTCCAACCTGACCTTTGATGTTTTCAGGAATGGGGCATCTACCACCCCTCTGGGCAACCTGTCCCAGTGTTTTACCACCCTCTTTTAAAAAACTTCTTCCTTACATCTAATCTAAATCAACCCTCCTTTGTTTAGAACTGTTAGCCCTTGCCCTATGCTGAAGCCCAGCACATGCTCTGAGGTGACCTTACTGTAGCCTTTCAGTACCTGAGGGGACCCACCAGAGAGCTGAAGAGGGACTTTTTATAAGGGCTTGTAGTGATAGCATAATAGCTTTAAACTGAAACACAGTAGGTTTCAATTAGAAAGGAGGAAGAAATTCTCTACCACGAGGGTGGTGAGGCACTGGAACAGGTTACTCAGGGAAGTTGTAAACCCCCCCATCCCTGGAAGTGTTCAATGGCAGGTTGGATGGAGGTTTGAGCAACCTGGTCTAATAGATGTCCCAGGCTCTGGCAGGGGGGTTAGAACAAAATGAACTTTAAAGTCCTTCCTAACCCAGGCCAATCTATGCTGATTCTGTACTACTTGGATAATTAGAGAGGTGCCAGCACTGTACTACCATCCATCCCACACAACCAGCTATAAAGTTAAAAAAGAGGGAAGAGTCTGTTGTCAGGTACAGAGAAACAACTTTTATTTGACTTAACCTGTGGCCCCACCACACTAGACGTAGCCAGGGGCTTCACCAGCCAGTGCTAAAGTGGTGAGGACAAGACCAAAACAGCAGTGTCAGGGCAGAGCTGGGCCTCTGCAGAGTTGGAGTTGCTGTAATGGTAGAATGGGAGAGCACATCTGCTAACCCAAGAGAACAGTGGACACAGATGAAAAGCCCTGAGGTCCCAAGCACTGACTGTTATGGAAGAAGCTTTTGGTAGCATGGAGATCCACAGCTTGAACAAAGTCACAGCAATGTGATTCAGACAGAACATAACAGGAATGCATCACCATAAGTGTTTCCTGTCCCTGTACTCCTCCCCAGTCATCCACTATCCATCACTGCTGCAAGATAAGCTGGACCTTTTGACAAAGTCTATATGTCCTCCTTTAGCTTTTTTTGTAAAGGACCCAGAGCAAAACCACAAAGTGGACTAGGCATTCTGGTGCCTACTTCCAGATAGTTCTTTAAATCTCCTACATCCTTTTCACAGCCACAGAAGGCTAAAACACAGCCTGGATTTAGATGAGAGAAGGCAAAAAAAATTAAAAATCAACCACATAACAGGTGCTGAGAGAAAAATCATTGTTTAAACCTGATTTCTTTGCGTGACAGGTAATGCTCATAAGGAAGAGTAAGTGCTGAAGTTAATGGGAAACAATGAATGGAAATGGCACTTAGCATCAGCCATTTCAGCATGCAACAAGGAAAGACTGTTTAATTAAGAAGGTGTTTATTACTATAAGTTGAAATTTATTATTGGACAACACATAAATGGACTTATGGTGCCAACACACTCTTACATCCTATAGCTGCATTTTGATCCATCTAACAAGCTTCTGAACATACATTGTAAAGTTAAATAAACACTAAGTACACAGTTTCTCATTCTGTTGTTTTCTGTAATATTTCAATTAAAGACTGTCTCGGGCATTTTAAAATCACTATGCAAAGAATTCTGTGTTTTGATTTGATTAATAATACAATTTGTTTTCATAGAGTATCTTCCAGCATTCAGCCTTTATTCAGCATTTAAAAAAATACCCAAGAGTATTCCACAATACTAGATTAAAATATTGTAGAATGTTTTTATTGCCAGGGCAAGATACACCATATTGAAGCTATTGCTATAGATTAGGGCTATTTTTCTCATTAAAAATGTTGGAATGGTTGAATTGATTATAAATTACAGAAAGCTCAAGGACACCAAGGAAAAATGTTGGAGAAGCAAAATATCCAGATTTCTTTCATGGATGTTAAAAGAGCTCCATGTCTCGCATGTTCAGTTACCCAGTCCACCTTGTAAGTTAAAAAATTCCATGACAGCCTTGATATAACTTATGATAAATATTTGCGGAAAGGGAACAACAGCAGCAAACTCAAATACAGTTTTACAAACCACACTGCAGCAGAGCAATAATGTGGGTAACAAGCAACACTCCCTATAAAGCTCACAGTGACTTGCTCAAAAGAGCATGTGCCATGGCAAGGACACAAAAAAAAAAGCTTAAAACTATTAAATATATTGTAAGGTGGGAATGAAATAGAAACACAGTGAAGGCCGGGAAAAGAAGAGAAAGGATGTGTTAAGTAGACAAAATCCTGTGTGCCTCTACCAGAAAACTAGAGGGGGCTTTTTTACACTGAACTCTCCCTCCAATTACTTTCCAACAGCACAAAGTTAGTCCATAGCCAGGATCCATAAGACACCTGCTACCCTTTGTGGTGTTACCTGTTTTCACTTATTCTCAAACCTTACCATTGAGGCATAGTTACCACTTTTTTTCCCTTGGGTCAGTACATATTTTGCATTTTACAGAGCAGCCCTGCAATCTTTTCCATCAGTCTCCAGTCCCACATACCAGATCCAGCTGGTGAGGCCAGGCAATGCCTCACCAGCAGCAAGGCAACCAGAAGGGCTACCAGAAAGTACCTGGTCCAAGCTCTAACACCTGCTTGCTCTTCTGCTCTGGAGCAGTGCAACAAATGGACAGGTATCATGTCCCTGCCAGTCTTTATCTTCCATAAGAGATCTAAAACCTAGAGCCTGTCTAAATGGCTGCTTATGGTCACACAGCTCCTTCAAGGCTCCTTTCCTTCCCACATTCCAGAGCCGAGGCAGTATCTCACTATACATTATCTCCTTCTGAGGGGGCAGCATCCTGCCAGCACAGTGCCAACCTGAGTCAAGTGCAATCCTCCTTCCTGCTGATCCTCATATGGATTGAATCAGGGCTGTCATACTCTCATGACACTTATCTAAGCACTACCTTCCTCCCTGCCTGTTCTCAAACTGGGAAGCAACTGGTACAACCCAGGAAAGTATTCAGCCTGAATTTAGTAGCCACAAAGTTATCTTTAACAAATGCTTTTATCTTGAATTTCTAACACTTTATCCACTCTTCCCCAAAAAGTAAAACCCACAATCCCTGCAGCAATACCGTCTTACAAATCCTGATTTCTTTGGGTTTTGAGGGTTTTTTTATTCTTTTTCAGCAAGAGCAACTTCACTGTCCTACCATTACCAGCATCCTGACTTCTTCAGAAGTTTAAGGAAAGAGTAGCTTAGTTCATGGGGAAGTATGACATCATTTCCAGTTCAGTCAAATTTTCCATGGGGCATTTGAGCTGATTACTCAGTCTGTACTCTACTTCTTGTGATGTTTCTTATTCACAAATTAAGATGGAAACCTCCCTATATGAGTTCTGTCACCAAAGGTATCTGGAGGTACCTTTTCAAGCCCTCTAAGGCTTTAAATCTTTAACAAGTTAGGTAGGAAACCATGATCTGAATTAATGAAGAAGGTCTCCTTTCTCCCCCAAAGAAAAGAAAATATTTACTCTGTTTTCTTCTTTCCCTGAAAAAAAAATTTGAAATCAGCTACAACAAACATTTTAATATCTGCATTTCTGGCATATCCTTTTATATTGTATTTGATATCCCAGTCCTTCCTGCAAGGCATACGCATAGACAATATTCAGGAGAACATACAGTATGCCTTATTAACATGTTTAATGCTAACTTGAGCTGTCGCTTGCTCTGACTCCACTGAGAAACCAGAGTGAAAGGGGGAAGTAACAGTTTAGAAAAATCCCTCAACCAGCTTATTATTTTTCTTTCACAACCAAAGGAAGTTTCATTCTGTGGCAGAAAGAGGTGTAAGCCTGTTTGCTTTGTAAACATGAACTTCACTTCCATATGCCACTGGTCTATGGCTCTGGCAAAGCTGCACAGACATCAGGAATACTGTGGCCCAAAATGATTAAGATCATTGTTAATGACGCATCCCACCTTTCACTGACAGAGCTATGCAAAAGCCTCTAAAACATTAAGGAATGAATTTTTTATTCTTCCAACCAGGAGAACTGAGAAGGCAGAGCCACAATTAGAGAAAGCATAATCTACTAAAAAAAAAATCTCACCTTTTCCCTAGCTCCACATTTAAGCAGAAGAACCTGTTCTCTTCTCCCTAGTCACGTTTACTTTCTCATTTTTTTTATTCAGCCATTTATATCCTTTCAAAACACTCAAAAAAATGTATTTAATAGCTTCCAGCAAGTCATACTCCCAACAGTAAAACCTCTACATACTGGTGAGTTCAGTGTGTATCCAGACCAACAACTTTCAACAATACAGTCTCTTGCTCAAAATTGCACATAAAGCAGCACACACAGTACTTTACTGTCTTTTTATCAACACTTCTAAGAACAAGTGCTGAAAAAGCAGTCTTCATGAACAAATGGTCTAGCAAACCTCACACAGTATATTTGTTAATCTTTACATTTAACCATGTACAGCCAAAGAAATAAAAGTGTCTTCCCTTTTGAATAGAAGCTGCAGAAAGAATCTACCATAGAAAGAGCCTGCATTCATGGATCTGCAGTACTAAATTCAATTAGTCTGATTTTCCTGGGTCTATTTTAGGCAAAGAAAACTTTCCCAGGAAACTGTACTTATATTCCAAGTGATAAAGGAGAAAAAATTAGCAATCTGCTGAATTTTCACCTAGAATGCAAAAACATTTATCTATTTTATATTATGCGAGGCAGATGCCCAAGTAACTCTATTATCATGGATTATGGAATTTTGTACCCTACTCCCTGCTAAAGTTTTTACAGAATCCAAGCTAAATATTTTAGCAAAGAGCAACCAATCTGAACAAGATTAAATATTAAATCTGAACCAAGTCAGATTAAAGATTTCCTCTCACCTAAACACACAGTAAAAAATTCACAAAAGTTGTAAAGACAGAGCCATAATTATAGTCAATATTTATTTAAACAAATGCCTGCATTTATAGAGCAAGCACTGCATACTTTAGAATGAGGCATGTGTTTCCTAGTAACTGACTTTCCACTTGCTGTTATCAGGCATCCAGATACCTGACACTTACTTATGACTGAGACTTGTTCGGTTTTACAAGGATCAACAGTTCTGTCATCCATTTTACATTTCATGCTTTCATTTCTTTTTAAGCTGTATGAGGTTTTTTGCAAATCTTCGCAAAAAGGAATGTGTCTGTGCAATAATTTTACACAAGTGTTTATAAATACAGAAATGTATACAAGCATGCACCCCTCCCCTGTATAGATGTATGTTTTGTGTAATTATAAATATGGTCTCACTTATGATACATTTAATATTGCTTCATCATCACTTACACAATCTGAAACATGGTAGGGAGAAATACCCTCTTTACAACTTTTATATTTCTGCCAAGTTTTCTATTTTATCTGGATGTAAAGAACTTCAAAGAGAAACTCCTCCAAAGAGATTCTGGTTTTGGCAGGTTGGCAGATTATTTGAGATGCATGTTAATAAGCTGTTAGTATCATTGATTAAAGCTACTCTACCCAAATATTATTTACTCAAGCTTCAGAAGCATTTCCGTAAGTAAGAGGATTCTACTTCAAGTAGTATTAGATACTATCTCTACTCAGGTTTTCATTCTTCAAAAATACCTGTAGTATTGCTGTAAAAATACTCCCACTGATTTATTAAACTAATCAGTTCAACTCAGAATTATATGCACAGTTTTCTTCTCCATAGCCCAGCAGTCACAGAAGACTCCTTTAAGATTTTTAAACAGGATATTGCTCCTTTGCAGAGAACACATGAAAAGCAGCTCTCTTTTCTCCTTGTTTTCACTCCTTTTTTCTGGTGCTGGTATAGTCCCTGCACCATCTCTCCTGCTGCTGGTCTTTCCAAAATAAGCTTCACCTCTTCTCTTGCACCCCACATTCCTTCTGTTTAGGAAAAATTGCTGCTTCAGCTTCCTCTCCCTTCCTACAAACCTAAAATTGTTCCCCCTCCTTACAAACATCCCCACAGTGGGAAATACTCCCGCCACAGCAGGCCATGCAATGCAATTTCTTCCTCTCATTTAGATTCAAAAGCTAAGCACAGCTGAAAACTGTTCTGTGTGTTAGAAGAGGCTGACTGATCATTTGAAAAACATCATTAGTGGTCAGAAAGTAAAAGACACCAAATGACCAATTTAAGACTCCTTGTGTCCTCTAGAAAATGGAGATAGTGTCACAGGACATCCAGGCAAGGGAAGCAGCTGAGTTCATGTAGTCACAGAATACTCTGAGTTGGAAGGATCATCAAACTCAACTCTTAGCCCTGCACAAGACATCCCCGGAGTCACACCATGAGCATTGAACTGAGTGTTCATGAGCTTTTTTTTTTATTTTTAGGAATCCCAATCAGAAAGATGCTGAGAAAGACCAAAGATTTTTCAGAAATATTTTAGTACAAGGTAAGCTGAATAAAATGGCCACATGATGCCAGCATTGCCTGGGAAATGGGAGAAAATTCCATTCCCAATCAAAGTATGTGGATTTATTTCTTTTTCACTCTAACTACGTTTTTTTACGTTTTCTTTAGTTTGCACATATTCACCCTTTCAGTTCTCATTTTGCTGCAACCTTTTCACCCAGATTTTTTACAGCCTGCTTGAACCACTCCATGAAGAGCATGACATCGTTCCTGCCCCTCCCCCTCCCCCTTTTATTCTTCCGGAACTACAGAGTTTCAGCAAAAGTGTGCGTGGCAATCTCATGACTCTCACCCCCTTCACAGCTTTGTTTCTCCTTTCTGCCTTACATAACAAGCATCAACTCAAACTTTCTGCTTTTACGTACAAGGAAGTCCCATAGAATGATGCATTACCACCTCATGGCTTGGGTTTACTTTTAGCATCTCATTGAACATTCAGGTCATTACAAATTTTGATCTGGATTGCAGGAAAGAAGAGAATAAGGGTGCTTTTCTCCTCCAAAACAGAGTCCTTCTCCCCACCACTGTTTCTCAGTTCAAAATTGTCTTGCAAGAACATCCAAAATATATTCTTGCTTCTTATCATGACACCTTACTTTCAAATTTAAGGTGTACACATACTTCCATAATTTTTCCTTCAATGTTGAAAACCTTCAGAAAGAGCATAGAATTAGAGTCATAGAATCATTTAGGCTGGGAAAAGACCTCTAAACCTCATCAAGTCCAACCATTAGCCCAGCACTGCCAAGTCCACCACTAAACCATATCCTTAAGTGTCACATCTACACATCTTTTAAATACCTCCAGGAACTGTGATTCAACCACTTCCCTGGGCAGCCTGTTCCAGTGATTGACAACCCTTTTCATCAAGAAATGTTTTCTAATATCGAGTCTAAACATCCCCTGGTGCAAATTAGGCTATTCTCTTTCATCCTATCATTTGTTATTTGCAAGAACAGGCCAACCTTCACCTCACTACAGCCTCCGTTAAGGTCATTGTAGAGAGAGATAAGGTCTCTAGTAGCCCACAGGCTGAGCCACAGTCTCTGCTTCTAGTCAAGCAAAATCTTTCAGCACCAATAATTTGGTCCCTTTGCTCTGAGAGTATAACAACTAATTCTGAAGGTATTGTTATACTGTTAAACAGAGGTCTTTTTCTTTTTTTTAAATAAAAATGAAAAAAAACTAAGCACTTCCATCTTTTACAGTGATATCCAGCAGATATAGACTTTTTCCCCAAAAGCTTTTTATTTCTCTGTGTATATGTCCACAATTTCTAGATGGAAAAGTTCTGTCTTACATTTTTAAATGCATTTGAGATGCACTGATCAGTGGGCCTGTTGCACACCTTGACCTACCCTAATAAAACTACTCCAGGGTCTGAAGCTCTAACTTGAACTCCAGGCAGAACCACACTTGTCTCCCCTCTCTCACCACTCAACAGGGCCTTGCTTTGCTTGCCTTCACTTCTCACAGTGGTATACTGAAACAGAGCAGAAGTACACCCACACCTGCTCCTCTCAGGAAAAAAAAAAATAGCAAATCAGAACAGCATTTCAAAATCTCACATTTTTTAGAGGATAAATACACAACACCCAAGGTCAGACAAATCAAGTATACATTTTGCACAAGGATAAATACTTTCCTTTGAAAATCTTCAGCAGAGATTAACTGGAGTCTTTACTCAGCTAGACCTGCCATACAACCCTGGTATTCATCTCTCCTCATACCAAGTAAAATATTTCCAATGGCTCACAGCCATGTTGATCTCAAGGCTCACATCCTGACACAACAGAAGTTGATCTCTGTTACTGCATACTCTGGGGAATTGTGTCAATGTGGATTTCAAAAGTGCATTCAAATTCCCTTCACAACAACAGGAGGATGAGTATACATCTACAAAAGATATATTTACCTGTTTCACTTCCTCATTATATCCCCCAGTGTTTTAACAAAAGAGGTTATTTCAAGGAGGAAGGTGCAAGAGGGCTGGCCATCAGCAGTCTCCAACACTCCCAGCCTGTTAGCCCACCATGCAAAGGCAAAAGGCATCTGCTTCGGTGGAAAAGGCACAGCTTCAACCCAGCTGGATCTCCTTCAGTGCTGCCACCAACAATGACCAGCTGCAACATTCTTTGTCCTAATACCACAACCCATGTTTGCTACACCTTTGAAAATGCAACCACCATGTTATTTTCTATTTCTTCAATTAAAAAACTCTATTCTTTCTACACAGTGGAATAAGTCCACATTAGAACACAATCAATATGAATTCAGATAGAGCTGTTTGTGCAGAGACTACTCCACAAGCTGAGCACATGATGAAGTGGAAGAGCTGGATTAAGCAACCTGAGGCAGGAGAGGGCCAAGCCTGGGTACTGCTCTTTATCAGGAACCTTCCCTAGCTATCCTACTGCTATTGGTGAGACATAATAGCACAGCTGCTCCTACCTCTTTCAGCCAGATTGATGAGAACAGGGTGATGTCCATGTCTTGACCACCATTCCACAGGCACCAGCTTGCAGCTGGGACTGAATCACAATCCTTGGAGGCTCTGGGTGCCAAAGTGACAGACTACCTATGGATTTCAACTTTGCCCAGTGTTTTGGAAAGCCTCATCATTTCCCTGCAGCCCCAGCATTTCTCAAAAAACAAGCTAGTGTGCCTAATTTCCACAGTTTTGCAATAGGCAATTGTGCTTTCCAATAGATGAATGACATCTGCCTGGAGGCAGATTCCACATCTCCTGGAGAACCCCAATCTACAATGCCAGAGCCAGGTAATAAAGCCAAAGGACCTTTGTGTTTCTTGGCCACTACTCATCATTCCTTTGTATCAGAGTATGCCCAACAGCTCCTCCACAAACATTTTTTTTTAAAGCTAGAAACACAACTGACATTGAGCTTTCACATGGTGAATACCTTCTGCCCCAGAGGTATATGCTGTGAAACTGGGGCACTTCCAGCATGATGGGAAGACCACCAGTTTGTTCACGATACAAGAATCCACCACAACTTTATTCACTTCATGATAAATAAGGTATTTCTGCTATTTGATTTACCCAGACATTCTTGGTTCAACATTTAGAGCATTTGAAACAACTTCACCTATTAAGAAATCTTTTTAAATGTTGTGAAAGGGAGGAGGGTGGCTATTCAAGCAGGCTGGATGATCCTGTTCCACATCAGAAATCTAAAAAAGTGACATAATTGAAGCGTCTGGAGAGTATTACAATCACTTGGGGTTGTCTAGAACTCAGTACCACATAAAGGAAGCTGCCAGTTAAGTAGGGAAAGAAAAAGGTTTTGCATCAAAAGCTGTATCAAGATCATAATACACAAGTGTCAGCAGCATCTGTCTTTTATTCAGACCATGAAGAAAGAGCCTATCTTAATGTGAAAAATTGTATGCTTTTGTCAGAAAGACAGTAAATTTGAAAGTCACAAAATAAAAAAAATTGTAACACTGACATTCTCTGCATGAACTGAAATTCAGTTACACCTTACATGATGAATATTTGGTTATTCTAAAAATTACAGAAATGCAAATTAAGTAGTGCAAGAGATTTCAGGTGATTTTTTGTTCCTACTTACTAACCTAAATTGTTAAAGCATATGCAGCTCTGCACCTCTGTTTTTCTTTTATTTTACCAATCTGTTGGTTTAAAAAAAGAGCTAACTGTAGAATTTCCAGTCTTCACTGAATACTGTATAAAACTCTACAAGCTGACAAAATGCTGATCTTCAGTACTAAGGAGTTCACTCTTACTTCAAGAAGAGACAGGGAAAATAACAAGCATTTCATTTTACAACTGAGATTTTTTTCTTATCCATAAAACCAAATTATTTAAAGTATTCAGATCTTGGCTACTGTATAACTTTCAACAGCATTGAAATGGAGAATACTCAGAATGTAATTGAAGTGTTTATCTAACAACTATTCTGGTCCAGATAGCTACATATCGGTTTATGCTTAAGGTTATGACAAGTATCTGTCATCCATTACACATCAGCATTTGTTTAATGTGTATCTTTTCATACAGCTATGTGTCAGCTAGCTATTTGTTCACACTGTGTTGACACTGGAAGTGAGTTAAGTGTCCCTTACCATATGATGGTATTGCTTCAGTTTCCTGGCAAAGATGCCTAATAAAATATCTGCCAAAGCAGCTTTGCAGAGTCTCTGGAAACTACTTCGCTTCCATAAGTGACTTGGCAAATCTTTGCTAGTAAAGCCAGAGGAACGTAGATATGTTTGTTTGGATTCCTACCTGAGTTCATGGCAGCATTTTTTTAGCTTACAGTGTGCCAGGAGCTGGGATATTTGTGCATCACTTATCACAGCAAGGTCCTAGATCTATAGTGCAGAGAAGCAGCCACGTCAGAGAGCAGAGGTTTCCCCTTTATCTGTCCCAAAGGCACCTGAAGGCTCTGCATCATCTGCAACAGTGGGCTTGACTGAACTATGTGTACAACCCATGGCCAGCCTGCGTCAGAGCCAGGAGCTGAGCCTCCTGTCACTGCCTACCCAGCTCTGAGGGTCAGGGACACAAAAGTGAGGGAGAAGGGAAGTGCAAAACATTTCATTGTTCATAGAGCTTATTTTCTGCCTGAAACCTTTACTCATAGAGACTTCCCCATGAAGGCAGAGAAGACTGTAAAGCCACATGATCACATAATATTGTAAAAACCCTTAAGTGCATGACGGAAGTTCTTGATGGACTTTCAGGAAGTTACTGTGAACAGCCCTTCACGAGGGGAGCAGTGACACACACACTTGCCTTTCTCTGCCTTCCACCACCGTGCCCTTTTACATTGCTACTCCTGGAGAGAGGACAAGGTCCAGACAAATTAGTGCAACTGTTCAGGTGTGCTCACCATGGCACTGCTGGAGATACTTGCCCAGAAGACTTTTCAATCCTGACCTTTGAGTGAGCTCCTTATACCAACTTGCACTCAACACATGGACAAGGCAGGTTTAAACAGTACAGTTACATGAGGCTCCATATTTAAAAGTGCTCCATCTCTTCCAGGGCTCTCCAGGCCACAAGGTACCAGCATAGCTTCTCCCCCCTACCATGTGCTAGATAACACAAGCACACACACAGTGCATCTGCTCTGCCTAGAGCTACCTGGACTGACAAGATCATCTGCCACTGAGAAGGGTGTGTTTTCACTCCAGAACTAAAATCAGATAATATTCTCACCATGGTTGAGCAAGCACACAGATTTGTGTATTGAGGTCCCTCAGTATGTTCTTCTAGCACTGAAGCATTTTGATTGTCATGCATTGACTATGGGAATGTGTCTCGAAGGCATGAATGTGTTGACACCATTCAAGACAATTAAGAGGCAATATTGATTATTCCTGCCAGAATCAATTCTTGTGACTGGCAGTAAATCCAATCAGATTCAAATGCAGCTTGGATACCCTGAAGCATGACCCAGTTACTTCAAGCTCAGAATTCATTTTTATAATTTGTAAGATATACCTCCACCTTTTTTGTGACTGTGCTCGCTTGTATGGGCATGTAGCCAGAGTTGCTGGCCCAGGAGCCCCAAAAAAGAACTAGTTACCCTGGAGCCATGTTAACACAGCATCAAATATGCACACCACTTGCTCATACATCCTCCTACCCACCAGCCATGCAGCAGGTAAACAGGCCAGCCTCAGACTGAGGCAGCCAGAAGGACTTTGTTCATAGTCAGTGGAGTAGTCCAGGTGATGTAACAAGGATGACATATCAAAATGTGACCATTTTGTGTGGGCACAAAGCATTTCTTGTTTCTAGAAACAGCCCCATCTCTACTTGGTTAGGAGCGACCAAAGGAGACCCCTGAGCCAAGAGAGCCCCAGGCATCCACTTGACTCATGCCTGGCTGGGATCTGAAAGCCATCCAGAGTGTAGACCAGCCCCTCAGCAGTGCCTTGCTGATACAACAGTGCCTCCAGGGCCCGCACCAACTCCTGCAAAGGCAGCCAAGGCATCTCTGCACACACGGCCCCATCATGCCTGTAACTAGGCAAGCCTTGCCCTGCATTAGATGTATGACACAGTAATTCATGAACCATGACCTCTTTCTGAAGGATATGGTCATGGATAAGCCTGCAATATTTAATTTGGAGTGTCTCCAAACCATCACTGGTGAACTTTTTGTTAAGGTGCCTGTTAATAAGATGCCTTTAATTGGTGCCTATTGGAACAGCAAACCCCCCAGAGCCTCACCAGCACACAGCCAGCAGGCTGCTGCTCAGCTCCAGGTGGATATCAAACCAGGCATGACCTGCCAATGCAGCCTTACAGCCTAGAAAGTCAACCATGTCCTGGCTTCATCAAAAGTATGGCCAACAGGTTGAAGCAGGTGATTCTGCCCCTGTGCTCCACTCGCATGAGATCCCTCCTGGAGTGCTGCACCCAGTTCTAGGGTTCCCATAATAAAACAGACAGGTCCAGAGGAGGGTCACAGAAATGATGCAAGGGCTAGAACCTCTCCTGTATGAGAGAGTTGGGGTTATTTGGCCTTTAGGGAAGAGAATGTTCCAGGGAGACCTTATAGCAACCTTCTGGTACCCAAAGAGGGCTAAAGAGAAGACAGGGAAAGACTCTTTATTGGGTAGAGTAGTGATAGCATGGAGAGTAACAACTTTAAATTGAAAGAGGGAGTTTTAGATTAGATGTTAGGAAGAAATTTTTTACTGTGAGGGTGGTGAGGCACTTGCACAGGTTGCCCAGAGAAATTATGGATGCCCCAACCCTGAAAGTGTTCAGGGCCAGGCTCGACATGGCTTTGAGCAACCTGGTCTAGTGGAAGGTACTGCTGCCTATGGCAGAGGGGGTTGGAATGAGATGATCTTTAAGGCCAATTCCAACCCAAACCATTCTATGATTCTATGACATTTGCTCCTTGTGGAGAGCAAAGGAGGAAGCAGAAGTGCTGACTTGGTCAGAGAGAAAAAACAAACCCAAAACTGATGTTGGTCACTTCTTAGTCAAAGATGGAATTTTCTTTTAAGTCATAGTGAAACCAAAGCGTGCTGTGTGCGTCAGCCTTGTCAGCCACACGTGCAATGAGCCAAACAGCAAACCCTTTCAAAGACCTTCCAGTCCTACTCCCTTTGCATCCATAAATATACTTTCTCTAAACCAATACACATACTCGCTTCTATGCATGAAATTAGTAAACCATTAAATATTTATGTTAATTAGTAATGAAACAAGTCATTCTGTATTGAACACAGAATTTCCTGGTAGGGTAGTTACATTTTCTTTTGGAGTAGCTGTTCCAATAGACATTTTTTTAGTTCAGGATTGAGTCATCACAAATAACAGCCTAGAAATGTGCTCTACGAGTGAGTGGAGCTCCTTTTACAAACTACATCAAAAGCAAGTTTCAGCTGGTGTTTAAACCAAGAATATAACTCATTCCTGTTGTCACAAGTATTTACCCTGCACATAATCTATTCTGAGAAACAACAAAATCTTCATTACAGAGTACGTTTATGGGGTTTTTTAATTAATTAAGTGAAAATTCTAAAGAACAGCAATCTATTCTTGTTGGGTTTATGGGTATCAATTGGCTGACATCAGACTGCAAAAATTAAGATTGTTGATACTCTCCACAAGTGCAACACAGCAACTGTGTTTGGTGTCAGCAGAAAGCTGGATTCTGGCAAGCTTACCCACCCTTTGACACCAAGGAGAACTGGACAAGATCTCTATGGATGCAGCCCACAAAGGCATAACAGATGTTTAAAATCATGGTGTCATGTCAGAGACATTCCCCACAACTGCCTCAAATAAGTTAAGCAATGCAAAGTTCCTTTACCCATTTGTCAACACAAAAAGCCCAGAAGAATCCTTCTTCTTCCCCATAACACAGCAGTTCAGGTCTGCCACAGCAGAGGAAGGAGCTCTGAGTCTCACTGAGCACCTCCACCTCTGTCCCCCATTCCTCCCAGCCCCACTTCAGATTTTGTGCAAAAGCCCAAGCCTCAGCAAAACTTCAGTCAAGAGCACTTCACAAGCAATTCACCTGCTCTTCACATCACCCCTGTGGAAGTGGTCACATTTAATGGCCAAAATGCTAAAAGCACAAATTTCCTAAAAGCAAGGAATAACATGAAAAAAGGCACAGACATGCTCAATGCTAAACCCTGTGACAAAATCCCAGTCAAGGAAACCATTTGCAGTTCTATAACAGATACAGACCACTACAAATCACAATAGATACCATAATGCAAAAACAAGTCCATGAATAAACTTTTAGTTTTCTCCAAAACCTTTCCATAATGATACTTTGGTGTTCAGAACTTAGTCTTTTATTGGTAGAAGACTTCAAAATATACCTAAACTTCAGTATGTCCATCAAGCTGTTCCTTTGAACAGTCACCTTCAGAGCACTAGGATTTGAGCTGCTTCTCTGACATGAAGGAGGCATGGATAAATTCATTAACTCAAAGTGGGCACAAAAACAATGCAGAAATGAGATATCAGCGTTTGCCTCATCAGTCAGTTAAAGATCTAGACTGTGCTTAATGAAGCAAATTTAGGATAGCATCCAATTTTAAGCAATTACTGAAAATAAGATAATGTTTCCAGTCCTGTGGACATCAGAAAGTTGTGTATTCAAACTGTTCAGATGATTTTAAAGCTGCAACCAACACAGAGGATTTGCTCCTCTAACTCCACCCCTGCAGACCATCTCCAACAGGTCTGGAATAAACAAAAGAGGATGTAGACACAAAAGGTGAGAGGGAATCATACCCTTTACTGAGCAGATATGAGCTGAGCAAGGCAGCGCATACCAGGGGTCACCAGCATCCTGCCCCTGGGGTCACGCACTCCTGGAAGCAGCTCCCCTGCATCTCTCCAGAGCTCAACCTGTGCCCTCCCTCCTGCACCCTGATCACACCAACTTCCCTAGTTTCTCACATGTGCTTCATCAAACTCCTGTAGCTCCTAGCCACCTATTACCAAGATAATTAAATATTATTATATTTAATTAATAAGTTCCCTCAGAAAACACACATATGTGCGGGGTCTCTCCTGCAGCCCTATACAGGTCAGCAGATTACTGGTCTGGACTGACTAGACTTAAAACTTGCCGCCTCATGGGCTGTTCCTGGCAGGGCAGTGATAGGTAGCAGTTACGAGAATCCTTGTCAGCAAAGCTATTACTTAACCTGGCACTGCTCACACCCTTGGCTGGCTGCCTCTGAGGTTCCTCCCTTGCCTGCCCTCCAACAGCACCACCAAAAGGAAAAGAAAACAAAGGAAAATCCAAGAGGCAGCAGGCAAGAAGGCTTTGGGACCTTGAAGGTCTACTCACTGACCAAGTAAAGACACTGGGAAAGGCTCTTTAGAGTAGCTGACAGCTGGAGAAATATGAAGGGTCAGAGCATAAAAGAAATGCTTCAATCAGAGGCACTGTTTCTCACTAAAGAATGTGAATATTGGGGTTTAGTGCATTTTGTCCTTTTTTTTGTTGTCTCCTCTTTTTCCTTCTGCACAGGGACCCAGCCTTAACCAAACCAAAGCTGGTACAGAGATGTTAAAGTCATGATTCAGAAATACTGGTTTTGAAGTTCTTGGCTCACACAGAGATTTCCTGCGTGACCTTGGACAAGTCATTTGTCTGTACTGCACTTCAGCTTCTAATCCATAAGGCAAAGACAATGCCTTACGGGCAAGGTATGAGGTTATTAGTGACTGCAAACAGCCATGATGATGGGAGGCAGAGAGGCAATCAGGCAGATAGGGAGATCCACCTCCTGCAGGATCCAGATCCCTTGGGGATTCTGTCTGAGATCAAACCTCTCACAAGTAAAATGGCCACTGGCTAATTAACACTGATTTCTAGGCATGTTTCAGCCTCTCACATTGAAATTGCATTTATTGTTGAAGTATGGCTGAATCAGAATAAGATGGACTGTGGATTCCCCTCTACACAAAAGAGTTCTACAGCTGCCAGGGAAAGAAAAGGCTTCATCCAGCTTTTTGGTCGGCACCTTCCCCACTCTACAGTCACTTTTCATACCTGCTTCTCTCCCTCTGCATTCCCCCTTCTGCTAGAAGAGATAAAAACCTCCATGATATCCTGGTTATAAAGGGTGGTTAAATATTAAAGTCTGCAGGCTAATGGGGAAGCAGATGCTCTCCAAGTCATTTTCAGGTTTAATACTCTGTTCAAACTGCAACACTCTTTATCTAAAAGCACAGACAAGGGTCCATCACCACAAGTCTCTTGGGGGTCTCCCATGAGGGGCCCCACCTTGCCCAGCAATCCCTGGGCCCTCCAGAGTAAGTCTTAGTCAGTTCAGCTATGACACCACAGCCCTCACCCACACCTGGAATACAGTCATGGGGAGAGCCACACCAAGTGTCGCTAAGGATGCCACTGATTTCTGGCCCAATTATGGGGCAGCCCTTCAGCCCCAGCACTGCAGCCGTGCCTTGCCTCAAGCACAGGGAGCACACCCTGGCAGAGCTGACTCCTCTCCAGCACAGAGTGGGATTCCTCTATTTTATTAAAACAACTGAGAAGTCATTCTTCCAACAAAGTATTTTGCGGAGAAAATTCTGACCTGCTCCAGTCAAGAAGAAGCTCTACTAATTTGTAGCTGCTGTGTTCTCAGCTTTTTTCTTTGTCAGTTCATACTGTAAGATTACTCAATGGGCATGTTTATGATGTTTTACCAAAAGTTATAATACATGAAGTCATAAATTAGGAAGAATCCAGTAACTAGATGTTAATTAGTAACTCTCATCCATTGCAGGTCTTTGACCTTTGCCCCTTTGAGCTGGAACCCTGAAAATAATCATATTTGCTTTCTCTATTTTTGTTAGTTTTAGAAAGCATCCCAACCTGTGCTATTTTTTTTAAAAAGTAAAAACAAAGTGAGTGAGTGGACTCTAGCCCTGCAATCTAAAACATACAATGTTCTGTGCTGACAAAGCATCCTATTTGGGAACAAAACTTGCTACAAGTTGCAGGATCATGACTAATTTAACATCATTACTTCAATGATGGTGATGACTGAGGCAAGAAAACACTATGCCAAGTTATAGACGACTAGTTACAGAAGTATGTAAGTTAGAAGGGATGGCTGAAAACATTCCCAAGCACAAAAATACTTTTGAGACTTTGAAATGCCAGTCTTCACTTGAGTTTAAATCACTCATCAGCCAGTTGCAAGGCTGAAAGAAATCCCAAAGTAGCAATTCGTGTTCCCACTCTGAAAGCTTAGTAATTAATCAGGCCAACACTGAAATAGCTATCAAAGATCCCACCAGAAACATGAGCACAGCATGTGAATTGCACTTGTTTTTCAAGAGAGCTTCATAACATATGTTGCTTGCATTTCTGTGCTGCCTAGAAGACCGCACCAGGAGCCACAACACAGTTGTCTTTCAAATCTTCATAGTCTCTTGGATAGCATATTTTAAATTCTTAGGCCAAGCTTTTGGGAACAGCTAATGATTTTGCTGCTCTGCTTAATGTATCTTAACAGGACACAAGTTGTGAGAGCTGAGTATCTGCTCCCTGAGAAGGGAGCTCACTCTAACTGGAGTAATAGGAAGACCTAAAATTCTGTGGCTAATTTTTGAAGATACACCAGTAGCACAGCATTGTCTTATTTAGGAGCCCAGAAAGTCATGCATCTCTTTAGCTTCTTTTATTCAAGAAGTCAAAAAAAAAGTGAAAATTTAAACAGAAACCCAGAGACTTTGGCTTGGTGCATTCCCGTAGTGTTTGTCAGCGAGGAGGGGAGGAGTGCAAGAACTGGAACTGCCGCAGCACACAGGAGGTGTTGCAACAACAAGCATTTCAGTGCCCCAGGCCTGCCCTCGCTGCCAAACAGCTCCCGTACACACCAGAGTGACTTGAGTATCGGTCAGGGCTGGTGCAACCAGGCTCCAGCCTGGGCTCCATGGAGAGGTGAGGAGGCAGGGAGAATAGGAGCAAAGGGGGTCCCAGACTGTGCTCATGCTGACACCGCTGGCAGGAGCCTGGCATACAGGGAACAGCCTCCCTTGCAGTGCTGGCACAAGGCACCCTGTCCCCATGGCTGGACAGACACATCCATGTGTATCCAGACTCTTCTACCAGAGTGCAGTTACTCGCAGGAGTGGCTCTATCAGGAGCTGTAATTAATAAACATCCTCTTCCACTCTTTCACGGCCTTATCTCACCCTGACAGGTGATGTGGGGGCTCTGCACTGCTACCTGCCATGGCAGGCTAAGAGCATCACCATTCCTCCTCCTGCCCCATCTCCAGCTCACAGACAGATAAAACGAGCCAAGTGTGTGTCAGCAATACATGGAAGTGATTAGGAACAGCTTACCACAAGCAAGTGCAGGGTAACCCTTAAAAGACTTGGGAACACCTCAACAATTTAAACAATGCTAAACACAAGGGTGACTTCTCCAGAAATAGACAACATTGGCTAAGGGGGAAGTAAAAAAAACAAAACACCCCCAAACCAACAGTTCTGCCCCTTGCTGTTGTGTTTACATCTTGATTTGGATTTTAGGCTGAGATCATATTCCTAGGAAAATGAAAGCCTTAGGCAAGCAAAGAGCGCAGGAGAGATTACACTGAAGAAGGGAGGAAGATCACATGGGAAATGAGAAGGAATAACCACCTTTGTAAGCACAGGCACTAAAAAAAAGTTCTCTTAAGTCAGGTATGGCAAATCCTGCATACCATGGCTACATGCTTTTGATAAGAGACGGGGTAATGGAAGCCAAATCAGTTCCCATTGTGTTCACACAAGAGGAACAGAACTTCCTTGTAACTGCAGCCAAGCAGCACACAAAAAATTTATTTCACACCTATATTTGGTGTCGAGACCTGAAAGATTTCTTTACAGATCTGTGCACCAAACAAATCTGCAAAATCAAAGTGGTTAAGAGGGTCAGTCCCAGGCTGACTAGCTGAGCTCACTATCCAGAGCCATGGCTACAAAATCCCATGTCTTCTCTAGGCTCCAGCCAAGTGCTAACTAGGGCATTTTAACAGCACCCTTCTTTTGTAACAAAACCAAGGCCCAGGCTTTAAACACGTATTTAACTGGGCTGTTTTTGTCAGAAGGAAACAAAACTATAATTGCCCAGGGAGAGCCATTATCTCTGTCCATAGCTACTACCAATTCAGTGGGTACAGGCAAACAATAAAGGCAGCTTGAATTAATTAATAAATATTCCTTTAGAAGTCACACTAACTTAAAATAATTTACCTCTTCATGGATGGATTAGAAAAAACAAGGGCATTAAAGAACCTGCAGTTAAGTTCAGCCAAATGATTCATGAAAACTCAAGAAAAAAATAAATAAAACCTCACTAAAATTTTGCACAGCATCAGCACAAGAAAAGGCAGGTGCTTCCTGGAGAACACATACGGATATGAGGAATAATCATACCTTTTGGTTAGCTTTTTTTCACCACCTGGTCTGTTAGCCAGTAAGAGAATAAACATACAAATATTCTCCTGGCCACAGTCATAGGGGGCAGGTCCCATCAAAGTTTCTGTCTCTGTTCTGGCCTTTAGACAAAATGAAAATGTGAAAACTCAATTCCAGGCCTTTCAGAACACAAAGTAGGCACCTCAGAGCCTACTTAACTCTTCTTCACAGGTGATTCTCCTTTCTGCAGCACTTTGATGTAACAAACCACGATCTCTTCCAATCTTCTCAGCCCTGCTGCTGCCACTCCCTCTCAATGAAGCCCAGATAGACCACTTGCCATCATTCACCCCATTTCCTTTAAAGAAGTACTGGTGTATTAGGAGCAAAGGGGAATTACATTGGAATAATGGGAAAGAGAGCCTGGAAATACTCAGCTCTGCAGAAAAATCTCATGGCATTAAAGATGGGGCCATTTTTTCTGAGCTGAAGGTGGGTCAGCTTCCACAAGCTGTATCCTGCATTACTGGAGTCAACAAAGCCAAGCCCATAGACTCCAATGGGCACTGAGTCCAGCTCCAATGGAGTATCACCAAAAATTATCCTGTTTCTTGACAAGTACTATTATAATTCAAACAGCACAAGCTTTCCAGTCCATGATTAATTATCATTTCTGCCTTCCGCCATCTCTCAGACTTCGAACAAATGGACAGAGTAATTAGCGTGGGTTGGGAGGCAGAAATCTGCTAGCAGTGATGTGTACCCACAAACACACGTGCTCGCACACATTAAAGGAACTGATGGGGCTTAGCACCATGATGATAAATACTAAGGCAGTCAGTTATGACAAAGCAGTTTTTCATGTTATCTTTAAAAAATAAAGAGAACTTGAAGGCACTGTGTGTCATATCAGATGCTGAAAACAAAGTTACTCATGACTAAAGTTCATGTCCAGTAACTGGAAAGGAGTCATAGTCAGCCACACCTGAAAATTGGGCAGGAGAATAAGACACATAAAAAATTACTTACAGGTTCTGGTACACCTCTGGCAAATATCAAAGGTCTTAATGTTTGTTATTGTTTTTCTTAGCAGTGCCAAGTATCATGCAATTAAGACAATCTGGACTCTCATTAAAACAAAATTAAATTCCTGGAGCTCGGAAGTGCTTCAAAGTAGGTATCTTTTAAGAATCAAAACCAAAGGCAAATGAAACCTGAGTTTGTAAAAACATGTATGTTCAGATCGGTTTTAGAAGCTCAACTGTTAATTTGTGTGTGTCTGTGTCTGTGTGTGTGTGTGTGTTGGTGTTAGAAACACTGGGTTATGGTAGCATTATGGGATACACACTCACCACCAGTAGAGCTCAGAGTTAACATAGACATGAATGAGAAAGTGTATATAGAATCACAGAAAAGTTTGGGTTGGAAGACACCTTGTCATCTCATTCAACCTCACTGCAATAAGCCAGGACACCTTCCACTAGACCAGGTTGTTCAGACCCCTCAAATATTTCCAGGGGTGGGGCATCCACCACTTCCTCAGGGCAACCTGTTCCAATGTCTCATCACCCTCATCGTAAAAAAGACCCTGACAATCACTGAGGCCTAAAACATTACAGTTTGTTTCTCTAGCCTGCAAGAATTGGCCAATTGAAAGAAAACTGCCCCAAGAAGCATCATACTGAGAGTCCACTTCTGGCTGAATATTCTAGGCATGACTAAAGGATTACTGGAAAACATACCAAGCCTACAACATACTGATTGTTTAGGAGGGTGTGAGTCAGCTAGCAGGAAAATTGGTATTAATCCATACATGTGTATGTCAGAGACTGAAAATAGTTAATGCCACAAACATTGATATAAAGTCTTATAAAGAAGCTACAAGCAAAGAACCCCCCCTGAAGACTGGGACTGTGGTCTGAGAGTCAAGCTGCTAATTAGACCCATTGTTCACTCATCCTTGGCTGAGTTTGGGCTGGGGGAAGAGCACAGCTCACATAAGTTGGGTTTACACAGACCTGCTCCCCAACTGAGGGGGGAGGAGGAGGAGGATTTGGGTGTGCAGAAACGCCCATCCTCCCTTACACAAACTGGCCCGAGCTGTGGAAATCCCCAACTCCACGGCCACATTCACGGGACTGCATGTGATGCAGTAGACCCAGAGTCTGCTGTGACAGACTGCCCCTGCCTCCCCCAGGGGGACATGCCCGGACATGGTCATCTGGCTTAAAGGTATATTAACCCATAGGATTCTACACCTATGGGGGGATTATCATCGCCAAGAAGATCGGCTGGAGAGGATCAATGCAACAACATGGGGATCCACGGATGGCAATATTCTTTCATTCTGTCTCTGTAAATCTCTTTCTGTCGTCGTGGTCCCCCCCCAATCTCTTTTCCTACTTCTCTTTCTCTCTTCTCTCTCTCTCTCTCTCTCTCTTATATTTACTACCAAATAAACCCCATACTATTGACTGGCATATGGTCTCGTTTGCACCTTAATTCGGGCAGGGGTATTTCTAAGAACCTAATAATTGGATCATAACAGTGTAGAAGCATAAGCCCAAACACAGGACAGCTAAATCCACTCTTTAGTCTTAGGTTTGGTGATACAAAGTGCCCATGCTCGCCTGATACCAAAGAGCTCCAGTACTAATTGGAATAAGCCATTGTGCACAAGCATTTTCCAGTACTCCTTGTCACATACGGTCCATTCACTTTTCTAAAACCCCAGCCACGCAGTTTGCAGAAGCAAGACATCTGCCCACACTGTCTCTTTGTTCTCAGCAGCGTGACTTACTAGTGGTGTGGAAGCCAAGGGCTCCCTGGCCACTGCCATGTGGCTGTGTCATGCCCTGCATGCTGGGCAGGCAGGTCTCCGTCCCCTCATCAGATCTTCACCACCAGGCTCCTGGCATAGCCTGGCCCATAAAATCCTTACATTCAGGGTCATTCTGGGAACAGAGAAGCAGAGAGCCAGAGTAGTGACTGGCAAAAAGCCAAGGACTCCTTAGTTTTGCTTCCAGTATGGATTTCTTCAGTTCAGCTCAAACACTGACACAGTCATTAAAAGCACAGAAATAGAAACTCCCTGTTGGGTCATCTTGTCCACTCCTGGAAGCCAGCTCAGAGAAGGACAGCATGGTCTATCTAACAGCTGCTGTACTTATTCTTTATTTACTTTTTTTTTTTTTTTTTTAAGGATACAAGGAGAATCAATCAAATAGCACACAATGCCAGATTGGCACTGTTAATACTTTCTCTAGTCATTTGTCCAGTCTTCTGTGAAAATCCAGACAAAAAAGACCTATTCCTCCAGGACTTTGCTCTCCAGGCTGACTTCAATAAACACCTTCCTAAATTAAAACTTTGTTATTTGGGGTACTGAGGGGTTACCTGTCTGAATGTAATCTTCTTGGCTCCTAAACACTTTTCTCCTTCTTGTCAATGCCCAGAGCTGCTGCCATCAGCAGCATTTCATTATCTGGACCTGTGGAAATACAATAACCCAGATAGGTCAGAAAAAGAGATGATGAAGCACCAAAACCCATTATGTTTAGAATAATAACGTACCTTGGCAAAAACAAACCAAACAAAACAAAACAAAATTGGGGATACAGAATACATACAGTCATATTTCTGCCTGGGAGATCTCAGCTGTGAGAGAGCATCAGCAATAGTTCTGGTCAGCCTGGACATCTCAGTCTAAGGGACTCTGGGCACGCAGGGTGCGCACCTCTGGGATTTTGGAATACTCAGAGGCTTTCACAGAGCAGCTGCAATTCATCCTCTTGCTGCACTGCCAGAGGTCAGGAAACTGCACCAGATGCACAAACTTACCACATTTTGGGGACCCAACAGTAATATTCCCTGTTCTTGCTCCAGAAGACTGCAGATGAGAAGTGTTTTAGGGTGGCAGTTTGGATCTGCCACCCAACATACTTGGAGCAAAGACAGATGTCTCTCCTTGGGGCAACTGAAGCAAAGACACACCGTGAGGGTTACACTTTCCACCTGATAAGAATGTTGTACCTGTTACCACCATCTTATCACAAAACAACGCTCTGCTGGTGACACAGGGGAGGGTTGAAGGGAGAGATGGAGCATGCAGGAGTCACAGCACCTGTAGGTAGCACAAAGCAGGTGGAGAAGAGGACCCCACATAGCTTTGGCAGGATCAGAGCAGGATTTAGTGTGCAGTCTTCAGACAGCACAGAGAGCTCAGCCCCACAGGATGCAGTTAGCGCCAGCAGGACCTTGCAGAGCAAGGTGGCAGCGTGAGAACCCAACCCCAGGGAACATCTTGCTTTCTTGTGCCCATGGCTGGCAGGGGCACCGGCAGCAATGCTGGCAGCAACGCACCCATTTCCTTCCTGGAAGGGTCGGCAGGGCAGCTTAGCAGGAGTGAGGCTAATTCTTCCCTCCTAGCCATAGTTGGAGGATAAGGAAAAACGCCAAGTGGGATCACCATCCTCACACCCTGTTTATTTTGGACAGCAGTGGCCAAGGCTCCGAGTTTGTGTTGTTTGTGTTCATTTCATTTCCCTACAATGCTAAGAAGTCCCAGCACAGAGACAAGTCATGCCAAAATGGAAGGGTGTTTTCCAAGCCTCTAGCTGAGTCCCCTCTGGAATGACTTATTTGGTGAGGTAACAGTGTCAAGCATTTTCCTTGGCCAGGTACAGATAGGAAGGGGCATCCAGCACCCACACCTCCTCCTGGTGAACCTAACTCCCCCAGCCCCTGGCCTGACTCTCTTTGTGCAACCAAGTCCTTTGTGCAGCACTTGTAGTCCACAGCACTGCACTCAGTGCTGCCAGTGCCTTCTCCATCCACAGGGATGAACAGCTCAGCACTGCCAGTCGTTCTGAGCTGGATTTGGGATGAGACTCCTCAGGGGTGTCCAAGACCATACCCAGCAAGAGCTTGTCCACTCAGGGAGAGCAACAACTGTGTTTTATGCAGCACGAGCTGGAGGCAAACTTCAGCAGTGAACAGTAGCCTTAGTTACCCAGCCTGACAAATCCCACACTGGCAAATCCTAGGCTAAGAGAGGTGTGGGGCAATTATTGCCTCCATGGGCCTTAGTAATAAAAGGCACAATGCCCAGGGAGAGGGACTGTGCTAGTAAAATAGGGTTTATGAAAAGATTTTATCATCTTGTCATGTGAGAAACTGGGTTCAAAATATTGATGTTTTTCAAGCGTCTCTCCAGAATTAAATGAGACCATGTTAGCTGTCTCATGTACAGTCACAGGGATGAAAACTCTGCTTCTGAGCACACCCAAATTTTGGGAAAGCTTGGGATTTTATGACTCAGTCACATTTTACAGCCCCCACCCTCTCACCCCATAATGAGTAAACACCACTTTCAGTTGCTCTGTGAGACAGTGTTTACTTTACACATCATGGATTAAAATCCACAGGCTGAAAGGCTGGGAAATACACAGTTAACAATATCATTCATCGTTACTGTTCTGGCCGTAACTTCACATTGTTTTGGTAAATTTAAAGAAACAATATTTTAAGCCAAACACTGCACAGGTTCACAACAGTTTGTGAATAGTTTCTGATATTTTAATTAGCGCTATATCTGTGACAGAAGAGAGTTTCAGAGACCAGCAAAACAACAGTTTTTTAATAAATAACTGTGTCATGCTACCAAAATTATTTCATTGCAGTCTGGATCACTTTTGTAAAGGAGATTAAATAGATGGGAATGCATTAATTTCCCTTCATGAGAGCAATAAACAACACTACAAACTCAAAAATAAAATGCTATATCGTGATAAAAGTGGCAAACAAACAGAAAACAAAGAGAAGTCTTCCTCATCCTTTTTACTGTCTGAAGATATCTACAATAAATGGGGCCTGGTTTGTTTTTGGTTTTTTATGAGATCAACCAGTCATCCAGACAGATCTTGAGCTTCTGTTTATTTCATGGTAGAGCCATTTGTACTGTGTTTTTTACTGCGGGTGGAGCAGTACGCTGAAAATTTACCACCACCTTCAAAATCAAATGCTTACCTAGACTTTGTGAAAGCAAAAGTAAAAGTCTGAGTAAATCATCTTGCACATTTGATACCAGCACTTTCATTGAAAATGAAATTTGGGTTAAAGTTTAATGGTTACTGTTGCCTTCATTTCCCCCTTCCTGTTTCCTGGTCTCCATCCTCAAATGCGGACCGTGTGGACTATCCTGTTTGTCCTGGATTTGCCAAATTGTATGGTCATACAGACCACCTTCTCATATTTATGGCATGTGGCAATGCTAACCACTACATAGTAGATTCAGACGTGTTTCTATGATCCAGTTTGAGAAAATTTTGCACATTCTTCCGTTTTCCTTATCCTGATCTTACTAACTTATGAGCTAATTCTCATCTTATTCTTACTGCATAATCATTAGTCAGAAACAAAGATTCATACAATCAATGTGGAAAATATTTACAGCCTTTGGGCTGTTCATACATTTTTGTTAATGGCACAGTGACGTTTCACATTGTGACCTGATTACCTTAATTGCCCAGTATTGCTCCTGTTTCCTGATGGAATGCCAGTCACATGAGTGAGAGGTGTTCATAAACATACTGCAAAGCACCACCAGGGTACAGGACACTCATCCATGCACAAACAAGGAGATACCTTTACAAAAGGGCAAGACAGATGATCCTGCAGTATATGAGGATCTCACTGATATTTTCGATGTGCCAGCACAACTGTTTCCCTAGAGGTAGCCAGTTTATTTTTTAAAGACTGCAGCTGTGCTGTACTGTACACAATTGTTGCCCGTGGAGGCTGCAGTTGAGAGACAAAAAGAGATATTTGCACACCAACAGCCATTCAAAATTCTTTGCAAAGGACACAAATTGCAGAAAATCCTGGAGTAACCAGGAGAAACAGATGTGCAAGATGTGTATGCACCTACCACAGAAGTGAAGAGTTTAAGGAAAAAAATTAACCATGGAGGGGCACTGGGACCTGGACACCACAGTGCTTTCATACCAGACTCCCAAGCAGATCCAAGGCTGATGGGATTTGTAAGATTCTGGTGCGAATAGAGCTGTGCTAGAGATGTGCATTGTCATGCAGCTGTGTTTGCAAGAAGAGAAGCACCCCAACCTCCACCCTGCACCCTCCACAAAACCCAGCAGGGACCCAGCAGAGGGAAAACAGCAAGTGTTATCTTCCCTCTTCACTTCCAGCCCCCCAAGTGATGATCCTAACACCAGACAACATGGCTGTGAAGCTGCACTTCTTCCTCACCCTGTCCTGCCCAACATGACCTCCCTGTTCCTGCCACTGCTCCCTGTGGGCAGTGGGAAATGGAAGCAGTCATTCTCCTTTGGCTCAGAGTCATTAAAGGGCTATGAAGGGATGGGGCACAAGTCTTGCTTCCTTCCCTCTGACCCCAGAACCAGGTCATACCACTTTGGCAGCTAAAGGAGAAAAGTAAAAAAGATGTGGGACCAGAGACCCTCTCTGGGACTCAGCAATGATATTTGGATTCTGGTTGAGACTTTCTGTTTATCAGATACTTTATTAGTCTTTGGTTTCCCTTGTTTATCACTGTAACCTATATATAGAACAGTCTGTCTTGCACTATTCGTAGTCACAGGCCTGATCATATCCTGGTTAAGCCCTTCATTACTTATACCTGGGTGCAATAACATTTTTTATTGTTGGTTGAACCATAAATGCTATCCACTGAATCATGACAAAGGGGAAACTACAGCTTTGCAAAAGAAAGTATCACAGAAACCAACAAACCAACCAAAATGATCCTGTCCATTGTAACAGCACTTCTAACCCCTGAACTAGAACAAGAAGTCCCATTTAGGAGACGGTAGTGGAACTGGACTGTGTTGCAATCCCCAGCATCTATCCCAAACTGGGAGCTGTAGGCAGCCTGCCTGTCCTAAGTCCAAACACATGTTGATGTTTCCAAAGCTGGAGCTCAGGCACAGACTCCAGAGATGACCCAGGTTTGCAGAGACACCAAAACCTGTAGAGCAATGGCACAGATCTCTGAGGGCATGTGTGAGTACCTGCCCACAGCTCTCTCATTCCGTCAGGGTGCCAGGCTGAGGAAGAAGAAAAATGATACCATAAACTGGAAAACACCCACTGCCCCCACTGTGAAAGTCCCAGTTCATACATTTCAGTCACCACCAGGTGTTGAGGTAAATGTCTGCTGCTCTGTTAGGAAATTATACCCCTGCTAACTGGAAGGCTAGGGGGAAGTGCCTAAAGCTAAATATGACTCTCAGACAACAGAGTTTCCAAGTTGCACCAGGGCTGCTATTTGCAAGCCCGTGGCCATTGTTCAGCCTCTCCCAAGATCTGGTGGTGATGTTAGCCCCAAATCTGACACATTTAGGGGCAAGGCTCATGCAAAGCCACATGGGAGCACAGGCAGAGGTGCCATGCCAAGGAGACAGAGCACGTGTGAGTTTGGGAAGGCTGGGTCCAGTCCTTCCCAATGGCACAGTAACTGGGAGCATGGTGCTTTGAGGAGTCTATGGCACATTGCCAGCTGGGTTTTCCTTAACAAAGCACATTGTCTCATCTCACCGCCTTTTCCACAGCTGGCAGGTTTACTGCTGAACATGCCTGTGACAAAGCATAGCTCTCGCTTTTCCCTCTGAAATATACCTAAGGAGTGTAAAAGTTGTCAGACAACCAGATACTATCAGACCCTACCGGAACATTCAAACACAGCTTTGATCCAAGCTTTTCCTATCTCCTACCACAGCATATGTCACACAGGGAGGTTTGCTGCAGGCCAGGTGTCAGGGCTGGCAGAAAAAGCAGGAGATACACTGCTCTAGCTGCAACTGAGCTGGGAGCAGAGCGTGTCTCCTCCACCCTGCTGATAAACAAATCCATGGACCAGCTCCTAAGCCACTGCTACCAACATGCTCCAGATGAACTTCTGGTACACCTGGATTTGGGCTTAAAAGCAGATCTTTCTGACTGAACTGGATGGCAGAGCCTGTTTACCTGGCACATAAAGGCTGGGATTTGGGATTGAAAGGCTGAGAGAGTTGGGGTTGTTCAGCCTGAGGAACAGAAGACTCCAGAGTGATCTTAATGTGGCCTTTCAGTACCTGAGGGGGCTTAGAAGAGAGCTGGAGAGGGACTTTTACGGGGTGTGTCATGGTAGGACAAGGGGGAATGGCTTCAAACTGAAAGAGGGTAAATTTAGATTAGATGTTAGGAAGAAATTATTTTCTGTGTGGGTGGTGAGACACGGAAAAAGGTTGCCCAGAGGGGTTTCTGATGCCCCATCCCTGGCAGTGTTCAAGGCCAGGCTGAATGGGGCTCTGAGCAACCTGGTCTAGTGGAAGGTGTCCCTGGCCAGGGCAGGGGGGGTGGAATTAGATGATATTTAAGATCTGTTCCAACCCAAACCATTCTATATCAGATTACAGAGACAACTGGCTGGGCTGATTAATACCTCACCCCATGTGTACTTTAGTCCAAAAAGTGCATTGCACAATGTCTCAGTAGGAAGAAAGGTGAGCAGCCATGGCTAAAGCCACAGCACAATAAGGGTAACTTTTATCCTCACTGTCTGGTCTGTGTTTGCAACAAAAGCAGAAAACCTTTGGCAGTTATAAATAGAAATTTGCTTCACCTATTAACAGTGGGAAGCAAAAGAGAAGGCTGAACATTTTACAGGAGTTGGAATTAGCTGAAATCAAGAACCAGCAGGTCACAACCTGCTCAAATTATCCCTGCTAGAACAGTCCTGAGGTTCCCTCTGAGGGCAGCAGAGGGTGGTTGCTGTCCCATTTGCCCCTTTCTGGTCACTGGCCCCAGGTCACTCTGGGCACACATGCATGAGGCTGACTCAGGGTAAATGCAGCCTGTGCAGGGCTTGCAGGGAAGGGCACACTGCAGTCCCATCTCCTAGAGCAGCCCTTGGCCCAGGAGTAGCCCACACACAGACCAAACCTGCACTCACCCTCAGCACATGGGGTGACTGGCAGTCCAAAAATATCCCAGATGGGAACAGACCTTTGGCTTTTATGCCCTCTTGAACCAAAGGGACTGGAGCTAATGGAGCATGAAGGGACAGTGACAATACTTTGCTAAACATTATTTCGCTGCGCTTTCTAGGGCTCAGAATGAATCTCATCATTCCCCTCATGTAGCCCTGCTGGGTAAACCACAGAAGACTTTACCAAGTTAGTTTCTGATGCCTTCTCTTTTTCTGCTCCCTGCTTCAAGTGCTCCAGAAGTGTTAGTTCACACACACACACCCCCAAATTATTACACAATGGCTGTGTTTTCCAAAAGCAATCAAAACAGTGAAATCCATTTGATGTGATTATACATGGACATTGGGAGATTAGATGATCTAGTGATAAACAGCAGAGTTAGGTCTGTGTCAAACTGAAATCCCCAGAGTGTTATTATAACCTTCTCTGCAATGTTTGCTTTGTGATTTAACTTCCAGACCAGAGTGTAAAACTCCAGTAAAGGCGTAAAGCAACTCAAACCTGACAACTGCATTTTATTCTCTGAATGGTAATGGTGGAGCACAGGCTGCCTTAGCCAAGCCAACTATGACAAAGGCCAGACAGACCAAGATAACAAAAAGGACGTTTCTGGAAGAAACGGACATGTTTTCTCATCCTGAATGCTAATTCAAGGAAGAGGGAGAGAGTTTTTGAAGGAGAATTGACACTAGCTCACCCCAAGCAGAAGAACCTTGATCTGGGTCTAGACGGGCACCAGGCAAAGTCATGCTTCAGAAGAGCAGCAACATCCCAACTCAGCAGGCATTCAGGATTTGTTTCTTCAGGCGGCATAACTCTCCAAACACTCTTTTAAGCCTAGGTTCCCTCGTTTCTGACAAAGAGCTGAACAAGAGTGCAGACCTCCCTAAATCACGTGGATTTTTGGGGGGGAAATATCCTAGGCAGCAGGCCAGGCAAAGAGATGATACTGTCACTGCTACCCAGGCTGGCTGAAAGTGAAGCTGCTGCAGGAGACCACATCTCCCTGACAGGTGAAAAGCCACACAGTTTGAAAATTGCTGATGTGTGCTCCAGGTGGAATGGCTCAGCCATGCTCACCCAAAGAGCTGCTTCTTGGAGACATGCATGGTTTTCCACCTTATGTCCACACAAAAATCAGGTGCAGAAATGGATCTGGTTCTAGCTTCAAGTTTTTGGGGCCGAATATAATTCTTCTGCTAAAAACAGTTGTAACCAGTTGTTGGAGGTTGGGAATTTTTCCATCCTGTGGCTAGAGAGACCTTAACGATCCTTAACGACTGGGTACTTAAGAGATAACGACTGAGTACCTAAGGGACAAAGACGCACTTAAGAGACTAAAAACATAGCCAGGTGTGGCAAGAGAAGGAAAAGGTGGCTGGCCGCAGACAGAGACACACTTGTCCCCGGGACTTGTTGGAGGAGACAGCTGCTGTTTCTTCTTCCCCTTCACTGCTGCCGCGGGAGCTCAGCACTGCCGGGTTTTTCTTCCTTGCTGGAGTCTCTGCTACTCTTTTGTTCGCCCGCTCGAGTGGACAAGCTCTGCCGCCCAGTTTGCTGCCCTGAGATTCCCTGCTGCAGCTCCGCTCGCCGTGCAGCCGCCTCGCCCTCTGCTCCGTCCGCCATCACCGAGGAGCTGAGCTCGCGCCACAGCGCCCCCTGCCGGCCGTGACCGTAACCGCACCAAAGGGGAGGGGCGGTGTCTGGCAGCTCAGAGAAAGCTGCCACCGGGTATCTGGTTTGTTTGTTTGTTATTGCTACTGTTATTGTTGCTTGTTTTCCTCGTTATAGATACTAGTAAAGAACTGTTATTCCTTTTGCCATATCTCTGCCTGAGAGCCTTTGATTTCAACCTTACAACAATTTGGAGGGAGAGGGGTCATATCCTCTAAGGCAGGTTTCCACCTTCCTTAGCAGACGCCTGTCTTCCAAACCAAGACACCAGTGGTGACTGTGGCTATAAATCAAGGCTGAGCTTTTGTTTTAATGTAGCAGTTGAGGTGGGGTGTAAACGTTGCTTTTTTCCCCCTCCATCCACCCTTCACCGGGCTGAGACCCCTATGATCCAGTTCAAATGCATTCAGACACTGTGAATGGAGATGTCAGCCAGCAAAGCCAAGAGAGTAATTTCTCTGACTTGCACCTCAACACCTTCAGGATAGAGTTCATTCACATATATAGATAGATTATAAAGGCAGGTTACTCCTTTCTACCTCAGCAGGCCATATTGCACAGAACACAGGAAACATACTGAAATAAGGAAATGCTTTCTGGTAGAAGATGACACCTCTACAGCTGGGTAGAAGCGCAATCACCCATACTTGACCATATGGACCCATACAGTGCCACTCAGGAGCTCATTCTACATTCACTGCCTTGTCTCCAAACAGAAGTGAGCAAAATGCCAGTCTGTGCCGCTGATTCACAAATTCATATCTAACCTAATGGTTGACTGAGGCCAGTTCCTGCCAGCTTCCTCACAATACAGCTTACTGCTATTCCAGAAGAGAAAGGAGACTAACACAAAGAGGTAATGAAAGATCCTTTGGAGGCTTCCAGATTGCTTTAATTCATAATTCTATCTCAGTACTTTAATTGAGATATAAATAATCTCGTTTCCACTTCAATTACTCTCAACCTCAACAGTGTGAGAACAGAGTCTCGTATCACTCAGGTACCTCAGAAAGAAAGTTATTGCATCAGAACGCAAAGATGATTTTAAAAATAATTTCCACATCAGTTCAAATGATAATGCGGTCAAGCAGGTGTTGTATAACTGATATTATATTCAGAGTGGTTTACTTCTTGCAAGGGAGGTATAAACATTTCAAGCATAACTACTTACAAGAAATATGCTTACAAAGCAAATTATTTCCTATGAGAAAAAAAACCCCTAACACTCTCCTCTTTAAATGGGCAAACAATACATTTCCTCTTCCCATACCACAGTAAAGGCTTACACAGGCATATCACGTACACGCACATAAACGTTCACATGTGTAAGATCCACCACAATCTAAAAAGGAAAGTGCCATAAAAGGACCCCATAGTAATTGGGTAGCACATCTTGATGTAAATGAGTGTATCTCAGAAAAGCTCCAGGCCTTATAGTCTTGTTTTGCAGTGCTAACCACATGCAGACACACACACACAACAAACTGCTTTCATGTTAGCTCAGTTCTCCTTCCACAAAGCTTGGTGGTAAAGCTCTCCCTGCCATCCATCAAAGACAGGGACTGATGAGGTGAGAGCTGATGAAAATTTTGAATAGCCAAGGAAATTGATGATTCAAAGAACTTAATTCCTCCCATCTTAAACAAATGCTTGTTTCCCTGGGAACTCATCAGAGCAGCTGTTCTGAGAAAAATATTTCTTTTTTCTCCTTGCCATACCCTGTCCTTAGGACAAAAGGATTCCTCTGGCTTGTAACTACCCATCTCAATTCCCAGTGTGGGCAACAAGTACGGATATTCATTTTTTGAGCACTCTTTGTCACATCCCAAAGTAAATATGTAATATAGGTCAAATGAGTTACTCCCCCAAAATGCAAGTTTCTCTCTGCTGATGGTAGAAGGAGGCTACCACACCAGCCTTGGAACTGGACCATGCCTTATGCCATGGGCTGAGGGCAGGAAGAAAGCACTGCTCACCTGGCTTGTAGGAAAATTCTTGTTCAGCTCTAAATCCAGATATTAAACCTGAGGACAAAAATGGGGTGCACCACTCTTCCACCAGAGTACTGAACACTTTCTTATTTCACCATACATCCTGCTAATATCTATCCGTCTGTTCTGGGAAGAAGAAATGGCTTCCTTCATGGCTCCTACATCCCTGTTGCACCCAAGCATGAGTTTAGTAATAAGGGAAATGTGAATGGTGACCTAATCACCTTTCCAATCCCTTTGGACATGCTAGTTTAGGGTTATCTGAGGACATGGCTTGTTTATTGTTAAGAATTTTCCTCCTCTGCTGTACAATCATTTCAATAACTTGGTACGTTCCATTTTAAAAAGGACTGAGGTCCTTGCTCCCATTACACTGCTTGAGAGACTGATCCAGAACTTTCATCTTTGAATGATTTTACTAATTTCAAGCCTGAACTCCCTCATGACCAATTTCTAGCCAGCTGGGTTTGAGCCAGTAGTCTCACTTAACTCAAATGCTTCTTCTGTCTCTGTGATAGTTCCCTCTCTCCCTGTTCCCAAAAACATATTTATAAGGAGACATCATTAATGTTTCATCATTAGTGTTTCATTATCTGTTTCAGAAGCCAGCTTCTTTCCATAGTTCTTGCATAGGAAGCTATGACAGTCTTCTCACTGTGACCATTTAATTAATTAATCTAACTAAGAACATGAGTAATCAAAGCTATAAAAATAATTCATTGAAGAATGCCTCTATAAATGTACCAATACTCCCCCGTCTCTATTCTGAAAAAAACAAACCCCTTACCTGGTAATCAAGTTTATCATTGTCACTGAGCTGGAAAAGAAAGACACAGTGGATGTCATGGCATCCTCTCACTGATCAACAAACTTAAGACTCTTCCTTTTGCTTGACCCTTCACAATAGCAGCTGTTGTGAAAGGAGAGCCGGACCCAAAGCAGTGTCAATGCTGAGCTCTGATTGCAGAGCAGGGACAATAACAGACTTCAAGTCTGGCAAGGTTGGGCACTGGAGACAATGCCCACATTAGCTGCTGGGAGTGGTGCTGCAAGATCCTCAGCTGCAGAGGCACAGCTCCCTCTGCCAGCCCCATTCTCCTCTCACACCTCATTTCCCAGCCTGGTTTTCCCTCCCAAAGGAGACATGGCCATAGCTGAATCAATTCTCTACTCTCAGCTCCCCAGGTGGATGCCAAGGGAGTGGTGGAGGCAGCAATAAGTGCTTCAGCCATGA
Organism: Dasyornis broadbenti; assembly: GCA_013397935.1. Taxonomy (NCBI): domain Eukaryota; kingdom Metazoa; phylum Chordata; class Aves; order Passeriformes; family Dasyornithidae; genus Dasyornis; species Dasyornis broadbenti. Next base: position 57,956 of record VZRN01003668.1, read on the forward strand.
TATCAGGCAGACTGGACATCAATGCTGCATTCTCTCACCCCTTCCCCTGTATTTCCCTGGGGAAAAGGATGAAGTTAGCACCTGTAGGAATATATTAAATAAATGAACATTTATAATAGACCCTCACTTCCCCCTTGTTTTGTCTTTCTTTGCAAGCCAGTGGTGTTCAGCCCACAGCACCTTGTTTATTTCACACAAAAAGAAGCCTTTCTCTCTGCTGAGATGAACAAGGAAAGCACAGGGCATGGCTCAGCCTTTTCAGCATGCCTGTCCCTCCTGTGATGATGGAGGCACTGCAGTGCCCAGAGAAGCAAATCTCCTGCCCTTAGCCCTATGGAGAAATGCTCCAGGCTGCCCAGGAAGAGTGTATGGTTATGAGGTCCAAAAGCAGTTGCCCTCTGGGGACTTACATTTAGCCTGAGAACAAACAGTACTTTTGCCTTATGGCCTGGATTCTCATCAGAAGAAAGGAAAAAGTTGGTCTGAGATGCTTTTTCAGCTGCTTTCCCCAAAACCATCTGATTTTATTCCTCTTCATGGAAAACATTTGTGGTTTTATGCTGAGGAGTTCATTCAACAGCTCTCCTCAATACAACTCATAGCAATGTGAACAGAAATTGCTGAGTTTTTACTAAAAGGGTACAGAAGTGTGAAAAGTGAAAATATTTAATTCCAGATATAACTGCAGAAGTTCTGCAATGTCCTTCATTTTCCTAAGTAATATCCAAATATTTTTTCTTGCCGTGCTCCAGCAAATATCCACTTGAACTTTCATATGAGTAAAATAAAATAAATGTGATTTATTCAAAGCTAAAAAAACCAAATCAACCTCTATACAAACTTAATGGTGCATACTGGCAATCTCATACAGAAGTATCTAACCTGTGGCATTATCCCCTGTTAAGCAGTAGTGAGGTGGGGGAAAAGAACCACAATGAGATTATTCACAGAACTGAGTATCTCACAGGAGGTTAGATGAGCCCACAACATTGGGATCAGCAGTGTTAATTAATGGGTTTATTGTTCCACTGGGGAAAGACCCTGTGTCTGATCCTTGGCTAGATTAGTGCTGCTCTGTGTGCATCAAAGGAATCAAATCCAGTAGGCAATGTTAGCAGTCCCAGTTCCCTCAACCTTTTCTAGTTTATAAGGAAAGCAAATGTATTTAGAGCAAACTACTATCCGTGTTCCATCCTGTTCTGTTTCACCCCCCACCAGTTCTAATTCCACTCATTAAGGCAGGGACTGCTGGACAAGGTGGCCTTTGATGTACATCCCAACAACCTGGACAACCACCTTCCAGAGGGAAAAATCAAGACAGATTTGTAATCAGATGAGGCACTGTGAAATAACTTAGAACTCTTGATACAAAAAATTTACACATTTCATACACACCACTGGTGGACCAGAGTTGGTGACAGCACTCTGAGCCCTGGTGATGCTTTGATAACTGGAACATAGTGGCAGGCAGGACTTCCAGTGGCATCCGCAACAATGAAAAGCCTGTTAATGTAACATTGTGCACAGCCTTAGTCATTCGGCAAAAGCTTTGAATTAAAGCATGTGAGTTGTCTCCCTCAGGAATATGCTCAAAAGGATGAGTGAACCTAGGCTACAAGAAAAGGCATTTTTTTATCAAAAACTTTCTGTCTCCTAACAAGAGTGATGAGAATAGCCCTGTGGATATTTCCTGGAAACAAGGAAATGAAGAGGCAAAGTTCCATTTCCTTGCTGAAAGCATTTTACTGAACTATTTCCCTGTATTCAGCAGCAAAATTCATGTGGTGCTGCAGAGCCTGTGGTGTAGGTGACTGCTGAGGTGAGTACTGTAGCTTTACTGATATGGTTAAACTACACCTGGTGTGGTGCTAAAGGCACCATTTCATGAGCCCTGGACATCTGTGCTAAGTGACCAAGCCACATGAAATACTCCTTCTGGTTCTTTTGCTAAATTAACATGACAGGCTCCCAAACCACAGGCATCCTTAAGAAAATCCTTTGAAAGTTCTAATAGAGTTCATCTCACAGCTCAGTTAAGTTGTATAAAGCAAGGCACTAGACACTTCTGAAATTAATTATTGAAAAGGAACTGTTTTGCAAATATTTTTCTGTCAGTTGTTCATTTATGGGACAGTCCTGATTTCCAAGAATGTGTCAGTCATTCAGGTTATTCTGCCACAGGGTTGTTGAAACAGCTTGGACCCCTACAGTTGTTTGAAAACACTTTTGTTTAACTGTTTAGAAATCATTAAAACTGTTTTGTAATGCCAGCATTATTTCTGCCTCTCTGACTGAAGTGTTCTGAAAGGAAAAGTTTGAATAATGATCAATAAATAACAGCATACTGTCTATGGAAATAAATACTTGAAACCACACACAGATTCAGGCATTTGTCTGAATGAAGGACAGCTTGCTGAACACACAGGCAAGTAAAACTCAAAGCCCAGTCTCTAAGCCCTGCCTCTTTCCAGCAGCCCATGGAGACACCATGCCTGACATCCTGATGACTTTTCTGTGCCATCTTATCAGTCCAACAGCAGGTACTTTGTTATTGAAACACTTTCAGGGATAAACACCACCTCATATATATGCAAAGTGCCATGTCCAGGCTTTTCTTGAACACCTCCAAGGATGGTAGATGTACCACCTCTCTGGGTAGCACATTCTAATGCCTGACAACCCTTTCCATGAAGAAATTCTTCCCAATGGCCAATCTGAACCTCCCCTGGTGCAGCTTGAGGCTACGTCCTCTTGTCCTGTCACTTGTTGCCTGGAAGAGACTGACCCCCACCTGTCTACACCCTCCTTTCAGGTAGTTGTAGAGAGTGACAAAGTCTCCCCTGAGTCTCCTCCAGGCTAAACACCCCCAGTTTGCTCAGCTGCTCCTGATTGGACTTACTCTCCAAACCCTTCACCATCTCCTCCCTGGCACAGGAGCCACATAAGCTGATGCCCGGTCTGTCCCTGGCCCCAGCACAGCAAACCACAAGACACAGAGCTGTAGAAAACTGTTTCACCCACTCTGCAAGTGGGTTAGGGAGAAACACATCACGAGGCGGTTGCAGGCACATGGTATTTGTGTGCCTGTGCAGTAGCACAGGCAAGCAGCAGGAACTGCTGAGGATAGGCACCTCCTGGGTTTCCACTGCGTCAGAGACCAGGTCTGCTGTGTGGGCAGGTCACTTGGGTTCCCACTGCTGCTGACCAAACACTAGGGTGAGAAGGGGTTTTTGAGAACAAAACTGCCCAGCTGTATGAACATTGTCTCATTGTTTTAGGGAGAAGAAAAGGCACGGAGTGAGGGGATGGATATGTAATACTTACTGAGATGCAGTAAAAAGCTGCAAAAGATGGCAAGTACCTAGCACTTACTGAACAGCCACTTCAGTCTGCTGCTCTTCAGGCCTGTCACACACAGATTAAGACCAGAGAATATAAGGCTAAGGTGAGCACTCCGGTCAAAAGACAGCCCTGCACAGAGGAAAATTTGATAAACGTTTTGGAGGCAGTTCAATGACTGACACACACAGTACAACACTGCATTGAGCCATCTGCAAAAAAATCCTAATTACTGGTTAAGACCTCCTGGGAGATGCTTATAGTAGCAGGTAGTGCCATTTCCCAGAAATTTTTATAGACTTGAGTGACTTTGGCAGTAGAACATAGCTACTATGGAGTTGCAATGGGTTATAAAGAAGAGTAGGAAAATATTTGTTCTGGAGGAGCTTTTTTGGTACTAGGGGTTAGAGAGCTACAGCCCAGTGATGACTGAGCTTCTGTCTCCACCTCTGGGAGCAGAGGCATCTAACAAGGAGGGCCAAAATTATAACCAAGACAGTGGAAGGACATGAACCTGCTCCTGAGCATGTCAAGTCTATGGGCAAACCTTCTGCCTTGCGGGGAAGCAACAAGTTTTCAGATCACTTTTCTCTGGAGAATATTAATTCTGAACACGTCATTGCTACCACTAGGACACTAAGGGGTGCATAATCATGGATCAGATACGGCTGAGTGTCAGAGCCTGCCTCAAACTAAAAACAACCCACATCATGCCCAGAAGCTGCAGCACAAAATTCTGCCCAATGCAAGAACTACATGATTCCTCTCCTCCACATGGACTCTCTAGAAAAATAATGTCTGAGAACTTGAGCCAAATGTACTTGGATAAGTCAGGCAAAAGAAATTGCATCCAGAGTTGAGCCTTTAAAAAAAAAAACAAAAAAAAATACAGAAGCAAATTTTGCTGATAAATTAATGTCTGTTGTAAATCCACATCATTGCTCTGCTTTTTCACACCTGTTCTAAAATTTGCATTGCAATAAAAGACTGTGTTCCCTGTGAACACAGGACATTGGCTTCTTCCATGTAAAGCTAAGGGAGCTCCATTCCGTTGCAGTCAAACAGTTAGTGAAAACAGAAGTAATCAGGAGTAGGGGGGAGAAACAAAATCCAGTAGGTGTCTCAAAAGCAGTTTTTGTCAATTCACTGTGAAGCTGAATGATGTCCTATGTTTTGACTGATGAATGCTTTCCACTGCTCTCTGAAATTTTTAACTTTCCATTTTCAGAGGCTATAGATTTCCATCTACTACCCTAGCAACTGTTTTTCCAGCCCCTTCTGATTTGCTCAGAAAATACAGATATGTCAGCTGTAATAAACCATCACGGAATGTGCAAAGTCTTCACAAAAAATAAATGTCTACGGCCTCTTGTTGCACCCACAAATGACAAAATCACAATGAAACGTTAAACAGAAAGCAATCTGCCATGTGTGGGTGAGATCTGATTTCAAATCTAAACATCTCTTGAGCTTTCTGCATGCTGTTTAATAGAACATCAGTTGGCCTCTTCTAGGGATAAAATGTCACTCAGAGAAACAGCATTGTTTTGAGATGACTGAAGCCTTCAAAGGATGCCTCTCAAAACAAAGTTGCCATGAACCAAGAGTATAAATTGTGTATTCTATTTTTAAAGAAGGGTGCATGGGCTTTGCTTTTGAGCACTTACTCATCATTATTTCTATATTCCCGAAAAGAAACACTGGAGTCATATTCATCATCTCATTACATGTACTCCCTGAAACACCCCTAGGCAGCCATCTCCTCTGGCGACTCTCCTGGGAGTTGCCCACCTCATTTGTCAGCAGAACCCACCCTGACCTGTCACTCTGATGTCCAGCAGACTCCTCATTATACAAATTATCTGTCATTACCAAGCAGGTACAAAGCTCCAGACAAATGTTAAGAAAAGGCTACACAAACAAACAAAACTCTCCTAATGGATCAACAGCACACAGTTCTCCACCTTTCTGAAACCATTCATGCCAATGCAAAATGATCAGATGGTGTTTTACATGCACAACACTTTAAATGACTTTTTAGGGCTCTTTTTTTTTTAAATCAGCAACACAGAAGAGCACCCCTGTGATTTGAATGTAAGGGAAGTTGGGAAACATTACTTGTGGCTTTAACGTAAGGAGTTTTAACCCCATAAGTTTCCGCTACCAAAAGGAAAGCATGAGACTCACCCAAAACTGCCATGCATCACGTTTTCCAATAGTGTAAACCATACATTTTAGCTGAAAAGCTTCTAGGAAACTCAGTCAATTCTAGTTAAAGGAAAAGAAAAAAATCAAATTATCTGTTCTGCTGACCTATTTAAATTGAACCCAACTGGCGGACTGATCCTCAACAGACACTCCTCTGCCAGAAGTCGCCTCAGCATCTTCCAAGGGGTTGCCAGCCTGGCCATGGCAAAAGCAATGATTGTGGCATTACAAATGACAATTAGGCATGATTAAAAGCCTCCAAGTTTCTGCTGCTTGCCATATTTTGGTTGTGCTAAGCTGTTTTAGGATTCAATGCTTTACCAAGCTTCCAGGAAGCAATGCAATTTTGGTGAACAGGCTGATATTCATAAAAGGAGGAGCAGTCAAAGTTAATGGTCCTCTTCTCTAGAGGAAGTTTTGAACAATAAAAAAAAGCCCATGTTTATATAATAAATTCTCCGTGTGCTTTCTCACAGACATATAATTCTTGATGCAGAACATTTTCAGCATAGGAGCTGAGCATAGAAATAGGAGTGAAAGACTGGTAAATATTCTTAAGGAAGTTTTCTCTCTCTCATATATCTGCCAGAGAGTAAAACAAGTGCAGCCCTTATTTTTCTCTCCATCCATGAGGAGTCTGTAAACTTCTTAGAAAGAAAGTCAAGCCAAAATTATTGCTCAGGTTTGGTCAAAGTAAATTTAAGAAATTACTGGAGAGACAATAATCAGTAGTTTTGTCCCCATACCATGAAAGACTAACTGCTATTTGTGACACTCGTCTATCAAAAAAAAAAAAAAAAAAAGGCAGTTAAGCCAGTTTTCTAGGGAAGTATGTAAACTTTGGTGTTAGAGCCCCAAAGAAAGGGCTAGTATGTTAACTAACTGCTTGGTCCAGGGAAAAAAGGCTCAGACAGTGATGTGGAGAGATTGGAAAAAACCCCAAAACAAACCTCTTCTAAGTAACTTAACTGAGAATGCTTGGGTTCAATTTCCAGCTTAGTCTCCTTTGTCACCCTGGCAAAGTCACTTATTCCTTGTGTGTATTTACACCTGTAGGAGCTCTGAAGCAGCAAGTCCCAGAAATGACCTAGCGCAGAGAAAGTATGGTTGTGGAAGCCAGTTAACTTTCAGAAACAAAGCCTCTAGTGCAGGCGAAGTCGGTGGGAGAGGATTGAAAGAGAGCACAAAAACAAGCTGGTTACCAAGCATTAGCAAGCCCATAGTCAATTTCTAGAAGAGATAAGGCGACTGTGTTTTTTTACCAGAAGATAACTAATGAGGACAACTTACTCTACTCCACCCATGACTAACCTCACCACCTTCTTCGCTTCACAGTACACATGGCATTTGCAGTGAGTAAACTGCAGTATGTAAACTGTAGATAGCATATCCCCAATAGGCTGCTGTGATCTGCATGCTCTTTAAATCAATTATATTAATCTTTTGATTAACATAAAAAGTTTTAACTGATGGTTTTGAAAGCTTCATTTCAAAAGGCTTCATTTTCCTAGGTGTGGATTGGCTCACTTCTCACATAGACACAGACATACAAAATTAGAGCCAGCTTTTGAAAGGGCAGACCTTCATTCCCACACACACATTTTCTTTAAAAAAGTGAAAACCCGGGTCTGAGCACAGTTTCATTCACAGCCCCAGCTCCTCACTGGTTTCTCCATGTTCTTTAGTCAGTAAGTCTCACTAGGAACATGGTGTCAAAAGGTCACACACCACCTTTTGCCTGTATATGGAAGTGGTACAGGCTATGAGGTTTCCCTGTCAGAGCATGAGAATAGCTTTGCCAATAAGAGTTTTGGGCTTTTTAAATTAAATTTAAAAAAAAAAAAAAGGAAGAAGAAGAAGAAAAAAACAGTAAAAGCCCACTGCTACCAGTCGTTACATTTAATGGGGCCAACCATATCATCATCTTGTGCTCGAAGCCTGAGGGACAAAAGGTTCTTGTGAACAAGGTTCTTGTGCAGGACCAAGCCCAGAAGTGAGGACAGCTCCCCAGGCTTGGCTTCCACTTCCCACAGCTCTGCCTCTGCTCCCACCTGTCCTGCAGGGAGTACTTATCTTTGTCCCTTCTGGCAGGGAAAGCAGTCTGGACTACTCAGACAATGAGGAGAGGTACATTATAATAGCATGAATTTTTTTTGTGTGTGCTAAAAATCCTTTCAAAAGCCCACTGTGTTTTGGCACAGGTGGGGAAGGAGTGCTGTGCACTGCAGCACCTAGGGCAGGATTTCCTGTCCCATAGCAGGTTTGACAAAAGAACATAGAACTTCAGAGTTCCAAGAGCTTCCAACTCCTCTCATCTATGGGAGCTTTCTTGGAGAGCCAGTCCCCAGACCTTGATGGGTGTACCAGGCTGACAAAGTGAATTAAGACTCTGGAGAAAAGTTGCTGTGGTTCAAAGTTGCAGAGAAAAACTCAGGGAAAGAATGCCACAACAGCATTTGTAATTTCTAAAATCTTTTGTAGTACTAGGACCTTTTTGAGTCACAGGGCTAGTAACACAGGACATGTGATTTGGATCGCAGATCCTGATCCTGTTTTCAATGTTCAACAAGACACAATAGGTCACCAGAGCCCTGTGCAAGCTCCATTTCCTCCACGACCTGCATCTCACACAGCTCCCTAGCACTATGCTCAGCCACCCAGGCTGGGAAGCAGTACAAGCTTGTCCTCTCAGAAAGACCTGAACAGCTTTGGAAACACTGTGTGCCTGAGAAGGAAGGCACTGGGTGTAATGCTGGAGGTACAGCTCTTTGCATAGGGCAGCCAGGCTTGGCTCAGTTCAGGCCAAACTGGCTGCTACCATGAGAGTCAGGTCCTTGATTTCTTGCTAAAGCTTGACTGGAGCACACTCCACTCTCTCTCCCATCAGCAGCCCTGCCTTCACCTGAGTCAAGGAGTACCTTCTTCTCCTCCTCTCTCCACCTGTTCCTATCCCCAACCCATAGAGCAATCCCCAGGGTCATTTGTCCCTTGGGAAGGCGGGCAGCATGGGCAGAGGAGAGGGATGGCAGGGATCCATGGATGCCTTGGTGTATCATCAACACATGTCCCACAGCTGGTGTGACTTGTTCACATGGGGGATTCAGCATGCAGTCAATGAGATCTGTGCCCCCTATGGCTGGTTGGCACAGCCACCATGTGCTGGAAAAAAACAAAAAGAAGACAAGGTGCTGGAGCTGCTCAGCCAGAGCAGTACCAGGACTTCCCCACAATGATCAGAGTTCAGTTGACTGAGGTAAAGCACACCCTGCAATTTTCCTGGAAGTGACAGTGAGTGACCCAGTGTGAGAAGAGACCCTGCATCACTCCTGTGCCAGCACACCCTGGCAGGGGAAGACATTGATTTTCTCATTGCTCAGGTCACACTAGATAGAGAAGGTACCTTATTTACTGACTGACAGTTGGAAGAGAACAAATCACCAGTGATTTACCAGGATCCCTATTTAAAATATCCAATAAACATAAATTGGAAACTCAGCCTTGCTGCAGCTCCTAGCTGTGGAACAGTAGTTACCACTTCTGCAATTAAGAGAAAAACAGAGCAGTTTATTAAGCACAGTTGTGGGAACGTAGTTTCAGTTTTCAGTGGGTTCATCTGAATATTTTTTCCATTTTAGTTCATGTAAGTTCATGCCCTTTGGGTTTCACATAAAGCCATAGGGTCTGAGAAGCTAAAAAAATCTCAAAATCAAAATGTCAAGTTGAAACAAAACCATAAAAGGTATTTGGATTTGCATGAAAACAGGCCCAGATTTGCTTCAGGAGTTCCTAAGTCTGGTAAAGCTTTTGAAGAGCCTAATCTGAGTTTTGTGGTTTCAGAGCAGACTGAAAGCAGTGCAAGAGAACAGATGGGCTTCTTTCAGGAAGCCAAGGCAGAGGAGAATTATTAAGAAGCTATGAGAACAAGAATAATGGAGCAGGGACCCTGGGGGGAATCTGAAAAATCTCCAAAACCAGATTTTCAAGAGCTGAATGCCGTATATTAGGAACTAAGAGAGCATAGGTCATGTCAAGGCGCTACAAGATAATGGACAGATCCTCTTTCTGAGGATCAGGCTCTGAATGGGAATACAGAGGTTTGGAGAAAAGTCCAGCCATAGCATTGCCATATGCCCTTCTGCCCATACATTGAATATTCCTCTCCCCTTATAAGAATCCTCTTCCCACAGTACTCCAGCCACACGTGAGGTAGGAAAACAAAAAGAATAATCTACCTGGCTTATGCTCCCTGGTTAAGACCTATAAACCTGTCCCAACATCAAATATTTTAACTTCTGGCTTTGATCTATTTTTTAAAAGAGTTAATTCAATTTGATATGCTCTAAATTTATTCTTATTGCATTCTTTTAGTGACATAAAAATACACATTTCAGAGTAACAAGTCAGTTTAGTTGCTCAGCTAAAAAGATGCAAATACTAGAATAAATTTAATTGAGAAATTAACTTTTCTTTTCACTAGGACTCTATACATCTCATTCAATTACACTCTTTACATTAACACCTTTTTCATTGACAGGATGCAGAGGAGGCACTCATTGATTACTTGAGATTTAGTCTCCTGGCTGAGCAACTGAGTGTCTTAAAAACAGAAATATCTCATCATGACTGACATAACATGGGTATACAATGTTATGAACAATGTAAGCAAAAACTGCACCACTCACAAATATCTTTCTTTGAGAGCATTTTTCCTTCTAACTGAACAAAAATTGAGCATCTAACTTGCAAATTAAACTTTCAGTCCCTTCTTCCTGCCCTTCCCAGAAAAAAGATTAACAGAAGAAAATAAAAATTTGCTGAAACACCAAGTTTTGTTCACTTCCATCAAAAGGATCTTTACTTTCACATCTGCTCAACAGTTCATCTTGCCAAAGAAAATAAAATGGTTTCCCATATCATCTGCATTTTCTTGAATTCTCATGAGCTTGGAGTGCTACTTGCATTTGAGTTATCCTCCCAGGAGCATGCACTCAGGAGAGATGACTCTCCTCGCTGACAGTCATGCAGCATCACTGCAGACCAGCCAGCAGCATTTCCAGCATCTGCACATTTTATAACTACAGTTTGCAGAACAGGATAAATCATTACTTTGGTGTCATCTTGCTTTGGCATTTCACCCTCTCACAGGTTTACTTTCATGCAGGACACTAAACTTATATAACCTATGAAGCCATTTACTCTCCTTACCCTTACAGCATCTTCTTTTGTGATATGAAAAAATTCCTATTGGTTTGGCCTGTCCTCATAGCACAGACTCTCCCCAGTCATGTTTTTTGTTTGAGAGTCCATCGCAGGTGCTATGTCGTACTGCAGTTGTATCTTGTCTGCAATCCTTCAGAAAGGATGTTCTTTGCACCCTTAAGCCTACATCCTCTTAGCTAAGACCATACCCTGACATTCAAAGGATGCTTAGTCAGACCATTTCCATTGAAATTAGTTGGATTTAAGTGCTTAAGCAGGATTGCAGGCTGGGCCAAACAGTCTCTGTTCCTTGTCTGTTAGATCTGAAGACAAATACAACATTCCCACGCTGCAAAGATAACTACTAGGTTTTTTTGGAAAATTGTAGTGGAGCTGCTTTGCCATCTGACAGCTCAGCCTCAATTTCAACAATACTCTGGGTCAGGGTAAAAATGTTCGAAAGGCAAAAGTTTCCATGCCCCAGTCACAGCCAGCCAAAGTGCTGAGGAATCTCCTTTCCAAATGATGGTGTTCCAATACATTTTCTGTTAATTTCGTAGAAACAGACCATAGTAAAATATACAACCTTACAGTGCAAACCAAAACCCAAACCACAACAATTTGCTTCATCTAAACAAAACTAAGGAGTTTAATTTTCTCTCTTGGCAGGAAATGTTATTGGGGGTAGTCTGAATTATTGTTCAAACAATATTGTTTGAATATATTGTTGAAGCTTGCACCTTTGTGCAGCAGTTCCAGAAAGACACCTCAAATGATAACAATCCAAACTCTCACAATTTCTGCAAGTAGGATTTGAAGTGTCCAGCCTGGCCCTGGGCAGGGACTGCTGACCCTGCAGGAGGCAGGCCCAGGCAGCTCTCCAACCTTCATGGCTTGCATCCCAAACAGCTCATTGCCCCATAGGGTTACTGACCCTCGTATGGTAACTCCTCCCACTCCAAAGAAGTAGCTGATTCAAAGGAACAGCTGCTGTGACAACCAGGAAAACAGGGCTTATTATTTCATTTAAGTAGCTTTCATGTGGACTTCAGCCTTCTCCTCAGAGAAAAGAAATTACAAGCTGCCCAAAAAGTCAAGCTCCTCTCTCCCTGTGTCCATGGGCAGCCTGAAGAGTGGTAGAGGAACCACAGCAGATGTTTCTCTGACGAAATGTATGGTCTATTTTAGGGGTACTGCTACATCAGGGGGTGGAAGAAGGGCCATGAGGATGGTCTCAATCATAACTCAATTACAGCTTCAGAAACTGGATCATTAGACCCTCAACTGGACCATTAAGCTTGTTACCAAAGGGTAGTCAATGGATGGTTCTGGCAACATTCCTGCTGGTGTCACAGAGTTTCTAGAAACCATTGGCTTAAAAGCCACTATCGAGATCTCAGCCTCACTGTAGATTGTCTTAGCAGCATTAAGTGAAAGAAGAGGTGGTGGGGGGAAAATCTTTAAATTATATTTTAAAAAGAGAAGGAGAGGAAAAAGCAAAGGGGTCCTTGCGTTATCCATCCATCAACAGCATTTAAAAGTCACAGCAAAAAAAGGGGGAAAATGGGAAACAAAAATATGATACAAGGTAAGGGAAAACATAACAGAACAAAGGTGTGTCCCAAAGGGTAGCTGATCCCCACACATAGCTACATGCATGAAGCAGTCTTGTTCACTAGCTGGTTGCAGGCATGGGGAAGGCTGTGAGCAGCCCTCTGGACTTGCAATACTTGCTCTGAAATTTGCCACTGAACCTTGTCCATGGCCTAAAGCACAACCAAAAAAACAAATAAACAAAAAGTAAAACAGAAAAGCAGTGAAAATATTGCATCACAATGTTATGTAAAAAGGAAAGCACAGCTGGAATCATTTTGAGAAGATCTGGGGTTTGTCCTGTGACAGTTCCATCTCTGTGGTTTTTGTCGGTACTGATGCAGTGTGAAAAGCATACAGCGGTACTTCCCTTCTTAAAATTAAACATAGAGTCCTACACAGAAATTGCCTGGTACACAAGAGGGCCAATCCTCCCTGATCTCACCTAGTTGTACAGGGAGGATCTTCCCTGGAGGCGTCACTACATTGGTCCCTGTGAGAGACACACATCAAAGATGACATGCTGGGAGTGTGTGATCTCAGCCAGAACTGGGCCATCACACCTAGGGATACAGCACAGGGCCAGGGAGGTTCAAGCCTGAGCAGAAGACTTGAGCCATGGCACTCAAGGAAATGCAGTTCTTGCAGCAGGGTACCAAAATGTCTCAGGAGTTCAGCACTCCAGCGGACACCTAAACACAGGGCTCGTTTTACCCATAGCTCAGCACCATGCTCTTTGGAAAACCTGACTCACAACGTTACAAGCAACATCAGCAGCTCAAACCCTATTATTTATCTGTAGGACAACAATGTCTAGAGGCCCCAGGCATGGCATAGCTTTGCTCCGTCCAGGCACTGCGCAATCCTGGTGACTGTGAGCAGGAGCTCCAGGAGAGCTGACCTGGCACTGGCAACCACCACCAGCTTCCCTGGATACTCCTGAGCAGACATGGCTTCCCACCAGCCATAAGCCATCCCATTTCTCCTTTCTGTTCAATCACATCACTGCAGAGAATATTTAGATTTGAAACCACAGTGCCAGGCTCCAGCAGCTCTGTTGTTGGTGGTGAGACACCCCAAGCACATATTGCTTGGCTTAGCTCCAGCCCATGCAGACTCGCCCCGCTAGGTTTGCATCACAGGCAAGATAGACATGGGCAATCAACATCTTTTTCTGTGGGTCATGTATGTGGTCTCAATTCTTCATCGGCCGTTGGGGAAGAAACTGCCACTCCCTGCCTGAGCTCATGTTTTGCTTCAGCCCATCAGGAGTTTTTCCCCAACTTGCACTTAGGGAGGCAGTATGGGCTTTCATCCTTCTTGTTCTCCAAGACGTCCTGGAAGGATCCAGCTGTGACTTCTCCTATACATGGACATTTAGTGGGGACTTTGTCAAACAAAGCTCATACTAATGGGGACACAGCCAGACTTCATCTGGCATCAATTTCACCATGAAAGGAACATAGAGCAAAATAGGGAGGCAGCTCAATCTTTAGGCCAGTACAGGGAGAGGGAGATGACTGGCAGGCTCCCCCAGGAGGGGACAGACATAGCTTAGTGACCTGCAGCTGTGATCCCACAGTTTCAAAACCTCATACAGAAGGAAATGCTGTCTGCAAAGGAAGAAGGGGGCTTCTCAAGCACAAGAGAGACGGGAAGAAGGTGGGTCTGGACCAGTGTAGCATATCAGGATCTAGATTTACTTCTTTTTTCCCCCCCAACCTTCCCTGTAACTTTAGAGAATCTGCCCTAATCTTTGCAGAAGTTTTGAGTGTTTTCTGCATGCACTGGAAGGGCCAGTGCTCAGCACACTGGCAGACAGGCTGCATGCCCACCTGGTTCCCATTGGTCATGCTGGGGACAGCATGGCACCACAAGGACATGGAAAGGAGCCCTGACCAGAGCAAAGCCACAGGCAAAGGCATCTTTTGTCTGCAGTACTTCCAGAACAAGAAACATCTCATATTGCTACTGAGAGGACTGAAGCCAGCTCTGAAAACATACAGGAGCCCTCTCTCAGAAATCAAACAGTCGTTTGCCATCCCCCCAGTCCAAAGTATACAAGAGAGGACACTGGTATCAGTGCTATCAAACATTATAAGACTTCCTAATCCATCTGGCCCCAGAGAAAAATAGACCAGAAGAGGAAAAGAACCTTGCTGAACCATAACTAATGGCATAGCAAGCTCCTGCTGATCCAGACCCAGTCTTCCAGCCCTTTCATCAAAATTATGGGACAGCTCCTTACCCTGCATGAGTCAGCGGGAGAACATGGGTATCTGTGGAAAGGAGGAAGAGTTCCCACAGGACAAACATACCTCCATGATTTTCGGTAGGCATACTCACAGTAACCTGTTAGCCAGAAATACATGCTGGCTAGCAAGATATCTGAAAATTGGCCTGCAATTTAACTTTTGTCAGAAAATGAGCAATAGGATAGGTCCTTGTTTCAAACCTACACCTCTGTTACAGGTCTTGGACATTTATTACCAAATGTGGAACTCTTAGCTCAAGTTAAACAATAGAATTAGGGAAGCAATTTGAAGAATTGTTTATTATATAAATACTGAAGTTTCAGAATATGCAGTTGAGTACAGACACATCTCTAAGGATGACAGCTCATGGGCAGAGATCGCGAGTCAATATCAGCTGCGCACTGCCAGCCACCATCAGCTTGCTCAACGTTTGTCTTGTGCCCTTCCCAATCTCATATGAGCAGGACTGTAAGAATAAGCCTTATCTATCAGGTGAAAATTTTTGGCTTCTGTGTTTGGGGCCAGTGAGATTGCCCACCTGACTTCATCCCACTGCAGCACACAAACATTTGAATTTTGGTTTTGCCCCTCAAACAGGAATAGTTCTCGTCTGATTCATACTGAAAACAACAGGGGATTTTCAGAATTATCACAACACAAGACGTCATCTTCCTCTCCTGGCCGGAGGGATTGAAAACAACTGACTTGATTTCATAAAAATATCAGCATGTGTGTGGTGTGTGGTCTGTTACTCTTCCACACTCTTGTGGTTTCTGGGCACACAGCAGCAGCTTGCCTGCTACAGACTGTAAAGCAAAATACAGGCAGAGAAACTGAAAAAGTGGAAGACGAATAAAAGAGAAATGTCTGGACAGATCCGTATCCAGTGTTGGTCAGCTAACATTTGAATCAGAGCAAAAGTAGTAATGGAATAGGAAAACAAACATTTCCTCTCCTTCAGAAATAACAGTAGTATGAGGCACAGGAAGTACACATGGTCTCATGTTTTGATTTTCAAATAAATGTCAGATGAAATGACGTCAAGAAGAGATGGAATAAGCCTGGGAAAGTCCTTTGTTTATTATTTTTTCCCTTGCTTTCCTTTGCATGAAGGCAAAGTTTTGGCTTATTTCTACACTTGCAGATTCACTGAAATAATTTCAGTGGCACCTGAAATTCAAAATATATCACTACAAACTGTTCAGCAACTGGGCTGGAAAATATTTCTACGAGTTAAAACCACAGGTCACTTCAAAATTGAAGTCTATTATCTCCTTAGAAACATTTTAACGAGAGGAAAAAAGTGACAGGACCCAGTGCACAGGGATTCATTTCTCCAGTAAAAGCATAAAAATAAATTTTTGAAGAGCTCTTTTTCCTTACATAATCCAGACCCTGCCTTCAACTCACTTTCGCACAACTGGACCTGGTGGCAACTTTCCAAAACTCTTCATTGCTTTAAGGTGCATTGAATTTAACAGGCTTGGTGGAAAGACATTTTTTCTACATTGTTCCTTTATTTTTCTTTAGTTTCTGATTCAGCCTTGGGTGGCTTCCCATTCTTTTCACTCCAGTTTAATTTATTCGTGAGTATCATTTCAACTCTACGTGTTCAAAAGCAGCTTGTACGGACCCAGTGACCTCTCTCTACTCCACTGATGGGAAGAAGGGAGGAGCAGAGCCATCTGGCTGGGAAGGATCTTGGAAGGAACTAGCGCTGCAGATGGCGGGCAGTGAATCAGAGGTGAATTCATCCCCAGCAGTTCACACCAAGCAGCAGCTGCTGGAAAGTTTCTGTGTCACAGACTTGCTTCTTATGAATGCTCTGATCCCACAGGGTCTTAGGGCTAACACTGACAAATTCCATTTCAGCACTGCGAGGCACGATACAAACACCCTATGGATAGCTGAGGTTGTGACATTCAACTCCAAGAGCCAGAGATAATCTGATTTACTCCATTCTATTCAATCTCTGACTGATAGCCAGTGTACACCAAGCGCTCACACCAGCAAGCAGCAGAAAGGATAGGTATAGAAATGGTAACATTGATGATAATGTTCCACAAGTCAGCCTTGCATGCAGAGAGGAGGCAGCAGCATCTGTCAGCAAATATTCAGCAGCGTCTTGCTCCCTACTGAAGAAGTGGTCTTCTTCCCAGTGCAGCAGGTTAGGGACCAACCCGTGAAAAACAGATTAAAGGACTCATACCCCAAACCAGCTTCTGTCCTAAAAACTAAAACCAAACTCTGGCCAGGTTCACTTTTTGAAGATTGGAATAAGAAATGGGACAGAGCCCATACCCATGGTTGCACAGGCTTGTTCCTGGAGGGTAATTCTCTCTTCCAGGCTGGGGTGGCATCTGTACTGGCTGCAGCCAGCTCACAGGCCGACAGATTTTCCAATCAAAGGATCTCTCTTCAACGTGTTTTCTCCCTAGCCAACACTGAAAAACTATCAGCTTCTTTACATCCATCAGATGGCAGAGGTATTATTGCCTTTAAAAATGTGAGGACAACCTCTGTGCAAGGTTCCAGCCATGGCAGTTCAACCTGGTCCAGCCAGAGCAAGAACTGAACAAAGCAAACAACCTTCCAGCAGCAGCCCTGACAATCAGAGTCACTCATCTCTGGGGAAACCATGATTCATAAACCAGCTTTTCTTAAATCACGGTGCAGACTCATTTTGTTTTTAGGAAGCAGCCAAAACGTACATGTCTCACCTATTTCAAGGGAGCTTTTGCTGAGTAATTCTTCCCCAAATTAGTTTGCAGCAAGCTGGCTCAACAGGGCCTCCTGTGTCACACAGTAGCATGCAGTGATGTCCTTTTTCAAAGAGCGCTTTCTGGTTTTAGAAAGAGAGAAACCAAGAAGATCACTCTCATTTTTTCTAAAATACATTTATTGCACGTGATTTCAGCAGCATAGGAAGCTAACTTCAGAAAGGCAGGTTGGGTGATTCAACCAAGCCAAGCATCTTGGTAGTCACTGATTTTCGCTTTGCTCTTGTCACTTCCTCTTTGGAGGAATTTCTTCTTTTTAACATTGATGGATAATACCGGTTTCAGAAGGTTAAAACCACACAGATTTGTGGTTTTCTTTCCCTTTCGTGCAACTTAAACAGCCTCCAGTGGGTACTGGATTTGAAGAAGCCAGCTGGAACTGGGGAAAAAGAAGCATCTTCCAGTAACCTGAACAACCTGATATGAGAGGTGGAACCTGCCTGCACACAAAGCACTTCTCCAGCTCATCACAAACACAAGCGAAAAAGTGAGTTGGACAAGTGCAATATTGAAAAAATATCCTTGAACCAATCTGCTTCGGGGTTTAATGCACAGCATCCATAGCAAGGCAGCTGGTGTATGGGTAAAAGGCTGCAGTCTGAGCTCTGTCCTTCTGTCCTTCTCATGCAAGAGCCCATCTAAGCCCTTCAAGTGCCCATATTGGCACCTTACACTCAGCCTAAATCTCCTCCTTCTTCCTGCACCTGCCTGTGTGTCATGGCAGTCTCCTGCCCTCAAGCAGAGGCTTGCCAGCACCTAAGCGCAGCAAATGGGACTGACTCAATAGATCTGTGGGAATTGCTCTGCACACGCGCAAAAGAAGATAGTGAGGCTCATTCCATTGCCAAATCCTGTCTCTTGCTGTCCTTAGCTCAGTGCCTCACTCCTCTCCATGGCAGAACCAAGTAAGTGGCTCTTGTGAGTCAACAGGCATCACCTCCAGCACTGGTACAGCAGCACAAGCTGTGAGGGAAGATTTGTCGCCTCAAAAGTGGAAGCTCCTGCTTGCTGTCCACAGTGCACCTTGTCAATCCTTTTTCTAAGAGGGACTTAAAGAAAAGCTGTTCTCATGTAGGGAAGGAGGAAGAGAAATGCCTCAGGGTGAGCTGGTGGGTTGAAGCAGGACAAAAAGTGACCCCTGGTCCAGCAGCAGCTCCCATGCCAGGCAAAGAGCCACATGGTGAAGGGGGACAGTATTCCCTGCTCCCCACCATGCAGGTTTCTAGACTCCTGGGGCAGCTCTGTGCCTGTGTGGGGCTCACTTGACTGATACTGAAGCAAATCAGAAAATGAAAGTGGAGAGGAACTGCCCACAATGCAGGTCCTGGGCTTGGGTTGAACTTTCACTTCATGTCACAGAGGTCTGGCTCCTCTCCCCTTCATGCCTCCCTGATGCCACTGTCCTCACCCCACCAAGAGCTGCTACGGCTGTTGCTCTAAGTTCCTCTTCCCTCTCCAGTTATACAACTGCCAAAGCTCTCATTAAGAGTGTGGAAACAGCTATTTTCTGCCAAATTACTCAGATGCATCAGCTGTAATGATTAAATATTTTGCAAGACCGGATTCATTTTCTGCATGAATCTGGTTTAGATTAGAGAATTTTTCTCCACCTCTGGAAGTCAGCAGAACATTTATGGAAACAATTCCTCAAGTCAGGGTGAAGTCCTCTGGCCTTGCTTTGACCAACAACTCCTGCAAACCACATTATGCATGTCAGGAGAGAGATGTGGTATCCTTCAAGAACACCACAAACACCATCCCTGTCAGAAACAGTGGAGGGATGAGATTGGTATCCCACTAGCCTTTTTCTTCTTTCCATCCTCTGCTCCTGCCAGAACCCACTTCTCCCTCTCTGTCATGCTGCTGGTATTTCAGCACAGCCTCATGATTCACAGGAACTTTAGAGCCACTGAAAGAGCTGTCAAGGGGAATCAAGCCCTGAGCACTGCTTCAAGGCAGGTCTGTATCAAGGCAGAGCAGCATGCTGAATTTCAGCCTCTCCACCTGCCACATTCACAGGTGTGTTTGCAGATATGTGTGTTTTAGGAGGAAAGTTCATCCTCAAGTCAGAAATTCATTAGGCCAATGTCAAGCTAGTTTGGATGATACCAGTTTGCTATGGCCAGCTTGTTTTCTCACTCAGAAGCAGCCAGGCATGAAAAGTTTTGATTTTAATTCTTTTAACAAGCAGTATATTTTCCTGTAGTGATAAGTTATGACCTTTCATCAAAACTTTGCATTCTAGGCAGCTGCTGAAAGGGAAACCCCTTGATACATGACTTCTGAGTAGAAGACAACAGATTCCAACCATGACATCTTCTGCTAGCTGGAAAGTACTCTGGGAATCTCCCATCTGAAGATTAATGTCAGGCATGCAAAGAGGTCACTATTCCTGATTAGCTACTTGCAGAGGGAAATTCCAGTGATGTCCCCTTTTTTCCTCCTGCTAAAACTTAACTGTGAAAGCCTCAACATGAATACCAGTTAGGAGAAGGGCTAGCTGCAGCTGTGGTAGATCCCAAGCACTATAGAGTCAGAGAGGCTCAAAGATCAACCCCAGAAATCAGGTATTTGATAATGAGAAACTACAAATTATCTGCTCTCCAGCAACTGAATCACTGCTTTCATCACAAACAAGATAAGCAACTCCGAGTTGTGAAATGTCTTGTTTGACATTAAAACAAGGATAATACGTAAAGATCACAGGTAAGAATTGAAATGGCTTTGGTTGGCATTCCCCACAGACTTTTCACACTGCCCATGGGAATCCAAACATAGACACCAGTGTTGCTTCCCATCAGATTCAGTCATTCTGCAAGTTAAAACATCTGAAAGCTCAGGGTCCACTTTAATTACAATAGGAACTTGAAGATTTGCTGCCCTTTCCCTCATCCACCATTTAGAAATACCATCAGGCACCTTCCCATGGCTGCAGATATAAGCAGCCTCTCCTGTTTCCAGCCCAAAACGACTTGGGGTACGTTTCACTGCCACATATCCCAGTCCACTCGAAGGCTGGAGTTATGGAAGGACAAGACTTCCACATCTTGCTGTGTCAGCTCAACAGCTTAGCACCATGACATGCCCATAACCTGCTTTCCTCCTTAACATACTGCAGCCACAATGGGTTCATTCCAAGAGTTTAAATAGGTAAACAGGGCTGCTTTCATCTCCAGTGGGTTACAGATAACAAGTGGTTTTGCTGGCAGATCGAGTCAGGGCTTCGAGTTGTCTTCCTGTCCGGTAGCTTGCCCTGCACCTCGTGCTGAGAGCAAACCCTCAAACCACCAGAGCCAGCTGCTTGCTCTACATGGGAGGATTGTGCCTGGGAAATGCTCCCAGGGATCCCATCATGACACACCAGAGAGGGCTGTCACTCTTGCAGCTTCCTTGCTCTGGCACAGAAGCAGTAACCAGTGGGCAGGCAATGGTAATATCTTCCTTTCGCACAGCTGTTTCAAAGTGAACTTGCCTTAAATTATAACTGAACAAGCAATATTGCTTATCAAGATATTTACAGGAAAAAAATAAGCCTTCTCTGAAGAAGCAATAAATTTATAGTCCAGCTATTTCTTATACAATTACAGCTTAAAGTTGAGGTTATTCGTTTTGAACTTACAGACTCTTTTGTGCAAGATTGAGATGGAAAGGTCACTTTTAACACAATAGTAGCTTTGTGCTATGATGCAAATATATTATCTAAGCTAGACAAGACATTGATCAGTATCTAAAAGGACAGAGCTTTTGGCAAGCACAATTTCTCTTTTTCCACTGATGCAACAGAAATTGCTTTTTTAAGTACTGTCTAATATTGTCCAAACTGAGCATGCATCTCAGACCACAGTCTCGAGGCATACAAAATAGATGATCCCTTGTTCCATGCTCCAACAGTGATTTGCAGAACAATGCTCCACATGCTCATGACACCCATGAGCTGATCAATGACTGTCACCATCAAGTGTGGTATGCAAAATTCCACAGCCTTTGCCTTTTGATGTACCATGGGTCAGACACCACCAGACTCGGTCGGGGAGGCCATTTCAGAGATCTCAGTGTAGTTGGTCAACTGGCCACCTCCAGAGCCAGACACAGCACTCAATGTCAATTACCCAAATATGAGCCACTTCGCAACGACTGTAGGTATAAAGGCCTTCCGCTGGAAAAAACAGCTATCAGCCAAATAGAAATGTGGTTTAAAAATAGTGTGTTTGTGAAGGGATGGGGAGGATCATCACACATTATTCTAGGGTTAATTTTAGGCATCTAACTTAGGTGCTGATACCAGCCTTAGGTAGTCAGCAGAGTATCCAGAAGGTGACTCAGGTCCCCAGAGCCCAGCACTGCATTGTGCTGCCCCAGGTGGGCTGTCTGTGCTGCCACAGGGGGCACCTCAGGTGGCTGTGATTCTGCAGAGAAACTCCCACCCTCTAGAAGAGCATCAAGTTAAATCAAAGCTGCAGGGAACAACAGGAAAATGCATAGCATCCAGCCCCAAAGAAGTTACCATGTAAGTAGACTGGTGATTACAGAAATAAAAGGCATTTTGCTTAGAACACCTTAAAGTGGAGGATCTGAAAGCAGAACCTGGAGCTGCTGAAACCCTGGTCTCTGTTCACACTCCTCCCAGGGATATTGCTGGGAGAAGTCCTGCGCTGCACCTCCACCCACCCTTACTTTGCTGACTGGGGACCTCTCCAGGGACATGCCACCAGCCCATATGTTCAGGTGATTGTCCAAGTGCTGAGACCCTCTCTTCTCAGCAGCAAGCAGCGATCTTTGTCTCGAAAGCAGCTCCTGGCCAGTCTTGCCTTCAGTACCAAAGCACAAATGCTCTCTGCATGTTGCAGTCTGTATAAACACTTTAATGGGAGAAGCTTCAGAGGACCACCAGCTACCTGACACAACAACTCTTCCAGAGACATAAGATTCTACAGATGGAACATTAGCCAAGGCAGCATACGTTTCATCCCAGCTTCACAGGAGTCACTTTTTAGGAGGTGAGACTGAGATATACCTTCATCTAACCACCAGTCCCAGATCCTCTCCAGGATTCACGTGTACTTATCCCAACTTAAGAAATAGAGCTCAGATGTTGAACTGCAGCCAGAAAATCATGCTGAATGTTATTCTTTTCAGGAATAACATTATTCTCTCTAGGCTGGATTTAAGGCACTGAGTTACAAGGGAGAGATTCATTATCAATGCCTAAAGAACCTACTGGCTTGTGCAAGTCTCTTTTTCATCTTTGTTGTGTACAGATACACATGATCACAGCTCCTTTCTGCTATTCCTAGCAGCACCTGCAAGCACAGTTCACAGACAGCAGTCACACCCACAAGCTGATCAGTGACTGTCACCCTCAAGTGTGACACACAAAATGTCACTCCACAGTCTCTGCCCTTCCATGAACCACGAGCCAGACTCTGCCAGGGAGACCATTTTAGAGATGTCAGTGAAGGCAATCAACTGGCCACCTCCTGAGGCAGACACAGCACCCAATGTCAGTCATCTTCCTGTGAGAGACTCTGCATGGATCCCGAGTGTGAAAGAGGAGAAGAAGAAAGAGGCTTGAACTATCCATCTGGCTCAGAGATTTGGCACTGTAAGGCAAGAAAGGCTTTTCTGCCATAGGAAAGCTGGTCAATGCATGGAAACCCATCCTACCACAAGAAAAACCTCAGCAGAGATGCAATGAAGGGCATTTGGTATGACTATGGTGAGCCCCAAAGTCCCTGAGCCCAGAGGCAAATTGTTATCCTGACTATTCCGGACTGTCTAAACACTAGTTGAATGTGAAGAGTGCAGAAATGCCACAGACCTGCCAGCCCCCTCCCACAGTGACAGAAAGAAAACTGTGGAGTGCACTGATTTACAAGTCACCTTAATTCCCCAACAAGCTGGTTCAATAGTGAGAGCTTCCCTGGAGCACATGCTGGGCCTCTGAGTGTTTATGAAACAAAAGCCATCAGTGTTTCTTGTGTCTTTTGGAGCTATATTCCTGAAGCTATTGTAAAACAACAAGAAGTCAGTGGAGACCTGCCATTTCACATCAGCTGGAAGAGAACACCTGAGTTACTACAGCACTGTTTTTCTCGCATGACTACTTCATGTGATAAAACTTCTAATTAACTACATAGTAAATGCGATGGGAAGACTCTTTTGCTAATTATTTCTATACCTTCAGGCAACAGAATAAAATCAATATGCAGCAAGAAAACGATATTTAAATAATCTTGGCAACTTGTGCTGCAGGTAAATTAACAGTGTGGCAGTGGATGGGAATGCCTTCACAAATTAGCGTGCTGGTAAAACCAGACTTCAGATGTGTGTTACCCACTAAAGCCACCTCTGCCTCCTTCAGTACAGCCTCACAGCTCCCTGAATGGGGTCCTACAGACCCCTCCTTTCACAGCTGCTCTGGGGAACCTGCTCAAAGCAGAGCAGGCTTCCCTACACTTATTTGTGTTGAAAAGTCTATACTGCATTTGCTGGCTTTAATGTTACTAGAACAGCCAAAAGGAGGGGAAATTACCTTAGCAGCCATGCAGCTGGTGTGACATTTCTTATTATTCCTCACAGGCAAAAAAGGTATTTGGTTCTGTCATGCTTGTTTAAAATCAGGGCTCACCACAGTGTAACCCTGTGACCCTTCATTTATAGTTACTTCTCCCACATGCAAGAAAATACGAGATTTTAAGATTTAAATGCAAAGGGTTTGTCACCTTGAACCCTCTGTTTTCCTGCACCCACTTCCATCATTGTTGAGGGGATCTGTGTCTCCAAGAGCCACTGAAAGTTTACTCAAAGTTGGGCACCCAAACTATGGCTTACAGATGAGCTGTGCTCATCTGTAAGCCATAGTACATTAACTTTGTTTGTCAGCCACAGAGCAGTTTCATTGATCTGAGAATGAGATAACAATTTCTAAAACAAAACCACAACCACTTGTTAGTCTTCATGTGCACTGCATTAATTCAAATGTGAATTAGGCATGGAAATGCAGCTGAAGCACTCGGTGCTGGCGGAGCGGCGTTCCCTCGCAGACTCTTCGCATCAAGTCCCACCCTGCCAGGTTCCCATGCCAAGCTGGCAGGGCCCCACTCCCCAGCAGGAGATAAAGCCGGCTGCAGTGCGAGAAGGCGCATGCAGAAGGCAAGTCTGCACTCATGACTAATGCTGCATTCCTGCGATAACAGGCTGGGCCACCTACACAACTGCCCTCCAAATAAATGCTGTGCTGCATGGGTTCCCATGAGCAGCAGACTGATGGCAGAGCAAGATAAGCTGTTGCTGTCACTCTCACAAGGGGTTTCTAGGTCTGGACTATCTTCCAGATCTCACACACAGCTCTTGTAGTTCTGTTTTCTATCCGTCATTTTGGTCAGGTCCACTGCTCTACTACCAAGGCACCAGAGCATTGCTTTTGTCCATACCAGTATATCCCTCCCAAAAATCCCCTGTGAACAGACTGCAGCAGGGCAGATAGGACAGCACAGTGAAACCTCCTCCCATGAAACCACACTAACACATCCAACAAGACACATGGGTTTTTCAGACCCAATGCTTAGCAGCCCCTGCCTGGTAAAGGCATCCCCCCTTCCATCTTTTCCCTCCCTCCACAATGTCCCAGACTGTTGTATTATGAAAGGCATATCTCATGGGTCCATACTGTCATTACACACCAGCAAAAGCCTTTGCAGCTTTCAAATCTTCAACAACAGAATTTTCTTGGCTTTCAAATACAAGATCTTGGGCTTGTTCACAAGAATGGGCTTACATCAAAGCAAGCTGTCAGCATAATTGCATTAATTGGCACAAAACAGGCACATCCAGCAGCTGGTTTTTCTGCTGGCAATAGTTTTGCTTCCATTTCCTCCACATTGTGCTTTTGGCAAAGTAAACTACTAATTTCTCCCAGGTCCTGAGCACCTTAGGATCATTTCCACAGCCCACGATTGGCTAGCTAGGAATAATCATGTAAAAATTACTGCTTCCCACACTAGTGGGTCACACCTCTGCCAAAGAGGAGATGGACAGCCCAGCCTCAACTGATGCTGAGAAAGGAAAAAGCAGGAGAGCACTACAGAGAACAAGGACAGGATAAGGAGGACAGAGGCATTGCATCATCACTGGCACGAAAGGAGCCCATCCTCCAAAATATATCATGCATTTGGGAAAGCCCACACAGGTTTAGGACCACTGGGATCTCAGCATGGACTTAGATAACCTAAGCAGGGAGATAGATATGAGGCTGCAGGTAGGGTACACCCAGAGGGACCAGCCCCAGAAAACAGACTGATAGAAGCTTTTGAGTTTTCTAATGCCTGACATCACTGAGCAATGAGCTGCCAGCATTCACCAAGCTTGGGCTCTGTGCAGGAACCAGGGTAGACTACCATAGCAATCATGGGGCAGCTTTATTTCTCAGGGGCCTGTAAACTAGAGCCACATCACACCCTCTTTT
>VZRN01003668.1:83848-114541 GCA_013397935.1 Dasyornis broadbenti
TTTTTTGAGGAGTGTCCTTGCCCTGATCTCTTTAATTAAGAGGGTTGTGTGTTGTTTTTCTTTTACTGTGTGGTAGCTTTTATCTAACAGGTATATGTAAAGAGTGTGCCTGGGGAAAATCATATTCATGGGAACAAACTTAGCAAAGCCACTTTAACCCGGCTGCTTTTTTAAGAAGCACCTCAGGGCAAACCCTTGAAGATATTTATGCTCTGCTGGTGAGTTAGAGGCTCCCGAAAACTCCCACTAGTCCCACTTCCCTTTATACCCCTGGGTACAAGCACTGGGAAGCGTCACTGTGCCACTGCTCTCAGTCTAGAACATTCATAAGGAGCTACTTTAAAGCCAGATGATGGGCTCCACACTGCAAATTGCTGAGGGCTCCAGCCCCTCACAGCAAGCAGTGAGTGCCTCAGCAGCTCAAGGGGTTCAAATGTGTTTGTGAAGCTTATGCAAATCTAAATATCTGCATAAAACACTAATGATGAGGCTCCTTATGGCTATATCACCCAGGCCAGGTACACATCATCTAGTTAGGGGTTTTTTGGCCAGAGAACTTGTCAGTCTGCCATTGGGATATCTACATGATGCAACTGGTGCTGGCAAAATGTAGCACAGCTGGTACCACAGTCACAGAATCACAGGATGGGTAATGTTGGAAGGGACCACTAGAGGTCATTTGGTTCAACCTCCCTGCTCAAGCAGAGTCCCCCAAATACATCACTCAGGATTGTGTTCAGACAGATTTTGAATATCTCCAGTGAAGGGGACTCCACAAGCTCTCTGGGCAACCTGTTCCAGTGCTCAGTCACCCACACAGTGAAGTTCTTCCTCGTATTCTAGTGGAATTTCCTGTGTTCCAATTTCTGTTCGTTGCCTCTTGCCCTAGCAAAACTCCAAGAGAAGCAAAGATTTTAAGTTAGAGATGCAGATTAGAGAAGTACGGGGTATTTTTATTATGCTTTGTCATTCCTTTGGTATAATACCAACCTGCAACGTCATTCCAAGATTAACCTTTAGTTTTTTAAAAAACTATACAAGCTACCTTAAAAGTTTGATCCAGCTCCTACTAAGTCCATGGGAAAAGGGTTTTCTGGAAGGATCAGGCTCTTCCTAAGCAGCTCGGGCCCATGTTTTTGTGGAGGAGACCTACCTACTTCAGGAGTGGTAGATGCAATCACAGTGAATAACACAGTGCTGTTGCCACTTTCACCAGCTTTAAGTATTCAGAAATTAGGGAGAAGCCCCTTTCCTCTTCCCCATACAGATCTTTCCCATAACAGCTGAAAAAAAGTCCCACAAGGTAAGTTTGTAAATTCAGATCTTCAAGAAAAAAAAAAATTAAAAATAACAAAATCAAAAAACCAAACATCTAGTTGGTTTCCCTCCAGGTTCCTAAGTGTGGGGAGTTTTCCAGCCACAACCCCAAATGCTTTCACCACAACCCTGGGGGCCAACACAGCTCCTACTCAGGTTGCAGAGCAAGGCAGGCAGCTGGTCAGCAGCAGCTCCTTGGCAGCCCAAACCCTGGGCTGCAGAGTGCTGGGGAGCAAAGATGAGCACAGCCAGCCTGGTGCAGCTGCTGGGAACTATGGCCCCATTTGCAGAAGTTGACATGGCTGTGTGGGATGCACCAGCATGTTTCTTCTGTCTATGGACAGGAAGCCCTACAGGGAAAGGGAGGGAGAGGGTGGTACACTGGGCATTTTTTCTCGGTGGAAGTTGGTGGAGTTAAAAATAGTCAAGAACAGGCGAAAAATAGGGGGGGCTAGGCAATGTAAATTCAGAGTCCATCACCCAGCAGCTGCAACACAACTCTCTGTATGGCACTGCCAGTGAGTGGAGAGGGAGCCGTGGTGTGAGGGCCCTACCAGCATTGCTGCCATTGGGTTTACTGCACCCTGACAGCACACCCTTAGGGAGAAACAGGCACAAAGAACTTCCAAAAATGCATGCAGGCCCTTGCTGCCAAGGAGGATCGCATGTCTGCCCCCATGCCTGTGCCGGGGGTGGCACTGGACTCAGTGTTTACGGCTCTTGGGGCATGATCCTGATCCACACACACCCCTCAGGATGTTCTGTGCTGGCACCTGGCCAAAGTAATGGGAGCATGGAGGGAGCAGCAGTGGAGTGCAGGCTGCTCCCTCAAGCTAATTGTACTGTAGGAGGGGAAGGCTTGACCTCACCATGCCGGTCCCTGAGCCAGGCAAACCTGTGGTCTTGCTCCTTACACATGTGCCTTGCATTCACACCACTTATTCCCCATCTCTGGTATGAAATAAGCTCTGATTTTTACATCCCTGCTGAAAATTCTGGACAGGAACAGGAGTGGTTCCTTCCAGACTACTTCTTTCAGTTGTTTTCCAGCATTTCCTTTTTCCTTCACCATGGCACTTTTCCTACTCCTTTACTGGTTGTGGACTTACAGTAAGACTGGAATGAGAGGGAAGGTGCAGGAGCGGGTTTTGCTGCTGACATTTCAGACCCTCCCGAGATGCCAAGTCATTTGGACTGGGGCATGTACCATGCATTGGCATTCACTCAGTGCACAGCTGTTCCTGCCACATCTGCAGGACCAACAAAAACAAACAAATCCCCATTCACCACAGGCTGCTTGTGGGAAGTGAGTGGAGGAGCATGAATGTGATAAAATAAAAACCATGAGCACTCACACTGTTTTCTGTGTCCTCATTTATACTGCAAACATGAACAGCCAAGGCCGGTCTCTTTGACTTTGGTTAAGCTAGGAAACAAAAGGGGTCAGGGCCAGAGGCCAAGCATAACTTGCAGCCCTGCAGCCAGTCTTTCTTCCCCCAGCCAGGAGACTGGGACCAATCTGCTCTGCCCTGGGGGACAGCCCCCAAGGATGCACTGCCCCTGCTGCCCCAAGGCCATTCTCACCAAGGCACCACACTGGCAGTGAGGCAGGGTGGCTGCCCAGGGGACATGCTCCTGAGACTACTCTGGCCCTTCTCCTGTGTCTGATGCAGATATAACTCTTTTCCTTCTGGTTTGCGCTGGGTATTTTACATGGGGACCTCTGGGGACCTCTTTGGGAGCCCTTTGCAGCCCACATCCCTGTCTGGCAGCTCTGAGGCTGTAGTGTCACTTTTGAGCTGATATGCACATAATTCTTATTCAAACAGGCAGAGTAAAACTATCCTATAGAGCCCATTGCATTGCTGACACCAAAGGTAACCTCCTGGCAACACAAACAGACAGCACAAGAGGCCTGGAACAACTGCTGATGCTACTCCATCACTACTCCTCTAAGGATTGGACAGGGAGTCCGCTGAGATTTCCAGACTAGGATACCAAAATACAAGGATGTGCATCATGACCAGGTTGGCGGTTTTGTCACAGAAGATGGAACAGGCAGGGCTATTACGATTTTATTATTATTATCGCTGTTGTTGTTGTTTAAAATGCACCATCTTACTCTGGACTCCATACATAATAGAAGGATATTCGTGTCCCAAAGAGCGGCTCAGCTCACCCCAGAGCACAAACTAGCAGCTCAAAGTAACACAGATAAAATCACAGATGCACACTTTTATATTCTACTGCCAGCCTGGGTAGTCAGGAATGAGCATTGCTGGGCTAAATCTCCTAAAACAGGCACTGGAGCTCTACTTGAGATGAACTTCTACTTGACAACTAAGAGGCAGTGGTCTAAATCATGTATCCAGGCATATCGCACTGTAAAACACCTCCAGCACAGTGTTATATGTCAAATGTCAATCTATTGTGAGCTTTCATATCAAAGGGTAAACACTGACTGAAGAAAAGTGGCGAAGTGCAGCAGAGAAGTAAATAAAAGGAAAGACCTTAAGAGGCTTACAACCACCCAGGTATAAAAGAATCATCTTTCAAGCTGATAAAAATATTGTTACACGCTCTGATAAGAATAATCTCTCAGGCTCTGATAAGACTACAATGAGAACAAGCCTTTTACAATATAGCATTAGTGAACCACAACCCCATCCTGCTCGGAAATACCCTTTCTAGGTGCCGCTTCCTTTTGTTCTCCAGTGGGGCAGGCACTGAAAAGAGCTACTGTAACTTTCCTCCCTGTCTAGCAGGGACACAGCCAGGAAAGGACTCGATGGACTCCACCCTGTTGAATATGGAGCAATTCACTCCAAAGCAACTAAAGCATGCAAATAATTGCATTGACTTCAAATGAAATTATTCCTTTGTGTAAGTGCTCTACTGAATCAGGGCCAGGGTGCTTAGCACTCTGGAGTATCAAGTCTTAAAAGTTTTGGAAGACTTTAAGTGAGAGGGAATGGTTTGGGAAATAGGGGGGAGGAAAGTGGGTGGAAAGGAGTTCTCCCATTGAATAATAGGTCAATTATATCTGAAGTCTGTCATGGGTACAAACAGAGAGAAGAATGCTGGAAGGTCTGGATCTATGTGGACATTAGAAATAACCATGACTTAGCACCTCAAATCACACCGACCCAAAAACTGGACTGGCTATATAATTAGGAATTTGAATTAATAAATACTTTCTGCAGTAACCTATGCACACAACTTATCTTCTTTCTTTCTTTATTTCCATCACAATACAAGAACGTATTCAGACAACCTGCTGTTCTTGAAGGGATAGGATGACTTCTGTGGCGCCAAAAAATTGCTGAAATTCTTCATGTCCCAAGCTGAAGAGGGTAGATACATTTTATTGGGTGAAGCTTGAAGTCCCTGAAGCTCCATGAAGCCAGCTGGTCATAAACACCTACTCAGGCACTGTAATGCAGGGGGCCTTCTCAATAACTGAGGCCAGGCACGGAACTGTTTTGCTGGGTTTGTCACATTGACAGCAGCAGATACAGGGATGGCTCCCCCAGAGCCACTGCTTTGGCAGGAGGGAGCAACATAAAAACGCCGTGGAAATGACCTATTAAGCTGAGTGCCACACAGGCATTTGGCTGCAGATATCCCAAACAGCCTGTGGGTGAAATTAAGGAAAATATGAAGTGAAAATGGAAATCCATAACTTCAGTTTCATGCTGAAAGACCCAGAATATCCTTTGCCATTTTACATTCCTGAAAGGTGTCATCCCAAGAATGTGGACATAGCAACCAGTTCATTCCCAAACCTCTCCTAGCACATCACTGCTTCCTTCTGCCCTAACAGATACTAGTTGTGTGCACTTCTCATGTCTGATCCCAGTTTATTCCAAAAACAACAGAGGAAAGGCAGCAAGCATTAAAGTAAATAGGAATTTTGCTCTCAACCACATTTGGAGCAGAATTTGACCCAGAATTAAGACACTTTCTACTGGGGATCTAGCAGGTTTCTGATGCTGTTCCAGTAGCTGCAAGAGGCACACCTGCTCTTGGATCTGCGTGGTAATTTCTGTGGTTTGGTCAATGAGTATGGTTTTATATTATTTTTATACATTACCATTAAAAACAAGGAGCTATTTTTTTCTTTTCATTTTTTTGCAAATAGTTTGGACAGGACTGACTAATCATACAGGTGACAAAGCCATACAGCAAATGTTCTCAGGGTTGTACACAGAAAATATCTCCCTCAGTTTTTCTGGATCCTTCATCCAGCCTCAGCCTCTCATGTAAGGCTCCTTCCCTCAGCTGCCTGTGTGCTGCCTCTCAGGACTGATACCACATGAGCCAACTGCAGCAGAACACTGGTGCATCTGGTGTGATCCCAGGGGATGTCTGTAGCCTCTGCTCAGTGTTTCTGCCTGGATTCTTTCCTGACAATCATGGGAATTGAATGGCAGGTGATGCCAGGCTGATAGACTCCGAGAGCTTTTCAATCCACCCATTACTATCCCGTCTTACATAGGGAGACTAGGCACAGCCATGTCATGGAATTAGGTTGGGTAGGAAGCCAAGGCTGTGATGTAGTGCTTCCCACCACTAATCCCTGCGATATACCCTATGCTTTGACTATTGTCTAAATAACATGAGATGGCATCTGCTATAAATGACCAAATCAGAAGTGAAAATATTTATGAAAACATATGAAGAGATATTGAGCCGCTGTTGCAGCAGTTTTCCATAAGCGTCACCAGTAGTGCAGATGACACCTCCAGTTCAATGAGGGAGAGAGCTCACAAGTCCTGGTGAAACAACCTTGTATGATGTGCCTGTTACAGGAGAGCTAGGCCAGGTACCTGGACAAAAAGGGGAGTTTTTAAGCCATTGAATATGATTTTAAACAGTTTTGGATAATAGCAAAAGTATCTGAAATGATGCTTAGACAGGCATCAGGGACAGTTTCTACATAAAATAGGAGTGTGGAAATAAAAGGTCCACATGTTTAAATCAGAAAAAAAGACCAGAGGAAAGAGTATTTCACATAAAAAGAACCTAAACACCTCTTTCAATATAACCTACCTACAACAGGAGCTCAACACCTGGGGAATTTGCAGGCCTGCCTTCACCAGGATATGGAGAGCAGTAATAGTCGAGCAGGTCATTCCTGCCCGGGAGCCGGCAGCAGGGCTGAAATTGGACCCAGTCATTTGCGTCATCATCAAACAATTAGTAACTGCTTCAGGTAACTCGGGCCACCAGCCAGTGCTTTTGAAAACGTCTGTGGCAGGAAAAGGGCTGTCATATTCCTGATGTCAACACCGAGGCTTTGCAGTGAACTCTGCACCGTCACAGAAGAGCAGCTGGGCTGGTGAAGAAAAATATCCTCCCAAGGTAAAGAGCTGCTCAGAGTTATGCAGGACAGATTTGGGACTGCACAGAATAGACACTAGGCCAACTCGCTTCCTGCCAGTGCGCAAAGTTGGGCTATGGTGGGGATTTCTACAGTCAGAGGCTTATAAAGACAGGGAACCACATTCACAGATGAAATGTCCACAGCTTGCTGATGCTCACTTTGGCCAGTAGAAATCATAACACTCGAGGTGCTCCTTAGCCAGCTTAGTTTTTAGCACTTCACAAATCAAACATGTTAATAAGCCATTTCTAGAAATGGGGAGAGCAATAACATAGCAAAATTGGGGCCATTATGGAAAATGCATGGATATTCTTTGTAAATAGACATTTTCATGATTCACCCTAGATCCAAAGGGACACACTTCTATTACATGTCACAAGTCAGCCAATTCAGTTAGCATCTGTGAGACATGATGTGTCTCTCTGGCTCAGCAGGTCTCAGTTATTCATTCCTCCATCATCAGGTAGGTGTGTTGACAACCAGAAAAGGCCTGCCAAACCATTGGCTCTGAGGAAGCCATCCCTGTATCTGCTGCTGTCAAAGTGGCAAAGAAACATGCAGACTCCAGTTTTAGCCCTACCACAGAGACAAGTATGTTTAAATCATATACCTAAATAATTTTTTGTCCAACTTTTAAAAATTAAAAAAAAAAAAAAAAAAGGAGGCAGGAAAAGATACTATTACCCCCATTTCCATTAGATGTCCCTTTGGAGAGACTTTGATAGACCAAATCAGAACTTACCTTCTAGATATGGGGAGGCTTAGGGGAGACATTGAGAAGATTTTAGACTTTTAGTGTAGCGGTGAGTTACTACACCAGATGCAAAGGCATCACTGTGCATCAAGGACACAGGAGGCACATGAGCAGGTGAGGCAGGCTGAGGACAGCAGCTCTCAGCAGGCTGAATGCAGCAGAACTGACAAACCAGAGCTCTTCAGATATTGCTTTTTTTCCCCTCAACAACAAAACATCAAAAGTTGACAGGAGACTAACTGCAATTCACGTAAAGTTTATTTAACTCCAAACTCATAGTTTCCCATTAAAAATTGTATACCATTGGCATTAAAAATGTTTTGGTGGCAAGGAGTAAAGGATCAACTACCTTGTTCATATGGATAAAAAGCATACTCAGAATTACTGCTGTAAATGTATGGAAAAGTTACTCAGTCTCTGGGTTAGGTCTTAAAATAATCACCTAACTATTAGATTGTTAGTCAGTTGATCTCATAGCCAAGATAATCCCAACTTTCACAGTTTTTGGATTACATCTCTAATAGTTTCTAGGTCCTGGCATCTGTTCTCTTGTTTACAAACAAAACCAGGAAAAATCCTCATAAAATAATAAATAAGACAAAGGAATACAAATACTACAGAACTGGAAAGAAAGCCAACTACTTAGTAACAGTACCATTTTCCAGTAATCACTTCCAAATTTTAAAAAAAAAAATTGTTATTAATGTAGACATATTAATTATAGAACCCTCATACTTATCACCCTTAGATGCTTTCTGTGGATTAAATCCATTGCTGATGTAATAGTCTGGAGCCAAGTGGAGCTCACAACTACTGTGGTTTGGGTTCTACCTGTTTTTAGGTAAACCATGCGTTCCTGCTGTTAGGCATATCCCTCTTCCAAGAGCCAGAACATGAAGATAAACTGTTGGTTTTAATTGCTTTGCCATGGCTGAATTACATTATCCTAACACCCAGACCCAGTTCCAAAAGGCAGCAAAACTGTAGCACATAGCCAGGGTGGAGGCCAGTGCTAACCATGCTTGTTGGCCCATAGGGTGCACATGCAAGTATTTAACAGATAGAGAGGGTGTATTGTAATGGTGAAAAAAGTATTTCTGTGCCACATAGGGAAGCTTTAGAGAGAGCAGGGGAAAGAAAGGTAATAGAGGGCTGTTGGACTAAGTTATTAGTGCCTTTCTTGAAAGTATCTTGTATCACTGCTGTTCTCTTCCCATCACAAAAGGCTGTGTTTAGGGAACTCAGAATATAAATCTACATAATTTACCATCAAAAGAAAATCTCTCTGCAGCTAATAGTAGCACTCACCAGCAAGCCCAGTCTCACAAGACCCCATGTGTCTAAACACCATCTCTAACCCCTGGACTCCTTAGAGTAAAGTAACAAGATAACTGCTAATACAGAGCAAGAGGTAAGAATGGAGTCCACTGGAGCCCTGCCTTTATACTTGAGACCACTGCACGTGCCCAGAGTCACAAATCAAGGCATTTACAGTAATCAGAGAATACCTATCCAGGTGTAGCGAGATGTCTACTTAGCAGGAAGACTTAGCCTGAGCTAATAAGGGGGAAAAGCACGGCCCTTAGGAAGATCTCTTCAGTAGCAAGTAATGAAATTCGTTTGATTCAAATGTAAGCCCCTATTAAGATATACAAACCAGACATTGCTTGTGCATTTCCAAACCAGCAGGGATATTTTTATTTTCATTTTGCATATATCCCCATATATTTTCAGATGTTTTCAGCTGTCTAGATTTTACTAGTCTCTACATCCTTGACCTCTTGTCTTTTTAAGCACCAATTGGTTTGGTGTCATAAGAAGCAGTATGTGCACTCTGCCTCTTCAAGCATCCAACTTCTCTATTTTCCATAAGGAACAAATATTTATTTACCAGTTCAAGCAAACTATCAAGAGAGAAGGACGACCTTCATTCACTCACAATGCCTTTGCATACTTTTTCTGCTTGCACTAAGCCTAGAGCTTTCTTTCTAAGTAAATATTTTTCCATCTAAGAAAATTTTTTCCATTACAGGGTTATAAGCTGTTAGCAAACCATGTTTTAATCAGGAATTAAGGCCTGTCAGAAATGAAGAAGTGCATGAAATGCTGGGAAAAGGAAGTTTCTAATCAAAAGAAAATATCTTAAAATGAAAAAAAAAAAAATAAAGAAGAAAGGTGAGAGTGGGGGTGGGCAATTGCTTAGCTTAAAATGACTGGAGTACCAGTGAGTATTTTCTGCCTCTTCTTCCACTAGATAATGTTGTCTACAGACACCAGAGAAACAGACCATTGAATTATTTCTTTTCAATTTCGTTTTCATAGCTCCTGGCCTCAAGGAGGAAGTGGGCATTAAGGAGGGCAGCAAAACTTTATCGGCTTCCCACATTGGTGGGCAGAGTGGACAAAGACTTCCAGAGGTCCCCACCACCTGCACCCAGAACCCATCATCAGGTAGCCAGTAAGAACCAGAAAACACTGCATTGCCCAGGAGTGGGAATGGGAGCCCATCCAGTGTTCCTTTGACAAGACCTGAAACACACACCTGCCACCCAAACCCTCTCTGTGTTGTGGCCATGGGCCCCCAGCCCAAGCTCTGCCAAAAATGATGCTCCTGGTGGTCAGGTTCCCGGTGCCCAGCCAAAGCCATGCTCTGCGCCCACAAGCAGTGTTGACCATCACCTTTTCTCTACTGGTGTTGGCTGACTTGTCACTGGAGTTGAAGTTGTGTATTTGTTAGCAATCTTTATTTCCCAAAACCAGAAGCACAGCAATCCAGAAGTTTATATGCTGAAATGGAAAAAACCCTATCAATACAGGAAACAACCAAAGAAAATATCAGTATAAAAGATAACCAAAAATAGCATGCTATGTCTTCAGGAAAGCAAAGGCAAAACATTGAATTTGAATTATTGTATTTTTATTCTGCAAACAAAAGAGCAGTTTCTTCCTCTTCAGTTCAAAAAGTTTATCAAGCCAGTACATCACACACAGTAGCAGCTCCAACTCAAGAAGTAACACTATAGTTACAAAGATACACGTGAGTATATATAAACACTTGCATTACCTAAGATACAGGTGTAGCTTGGATTATATTGGATTGTATAACGTTACCTGCTCTGGGGTTTTTTGCCATTCTAGCTGTTAAGCAGAATCCAAATATTTATGTGATTGCATGTTATTTCAGCTAAAGAGCTGTTAGAAATATCCAGCAGAGAGCACAGACAGGGCTTATTCATAATTCATACAACAGTTCTTTAACCCCTGGCTGGATCCTGCATGCTACCCATTTGCAAATCAGCCTTGTAAATGGATGTGAAGTAAGTTATTATTACATAAACTCCTCAGGCTTCTATTTATTTGTTCTGAATGGGCAGAAATGAGCCAGACTTACACCAGGACAAGAATTCATAAGAGGCATTGATTTGTTTTAAACCAGGACAATTGGGTCAAACCATCTACTCTCTGACATCTACATGATCACCCAGCAGCACTGATTTTGGCAGTGTGGAAAGAACCTGGGGCAAGATATCATCTGAGTTCTTCCAAACAGAAGCTTACCCTGCAAGACACAGCTGGTGCTTGCACAGCTCCTGCAGTCTGTGATTCACTCCAGCTATGCAGAATTTCGTCTCCAACCAAATTATCCTAGCCACCAAATACAACAGTGGTGTGCAGTCAGCAGCAGAGACAACACTGTGATATGACAAAATGGCCTGCCATTGCATTGGTCAGGCAGCTATGATTTCTGCCACAGCTTTCTGAAGCCTTAAGCTGTCCTGTACATGGCAGCTTTGCTGAATTTTTCCTGAAAAGCAGAGGAAGGTATGCTGATTGAGCAGGAATCCTGCATCTGGAGTCCATGTGAGAATTGAAGCAGGAGATCTCTAAACCTTTAGAAAGCCAAATAGATAGGATTTCCATCATGCAGTTATGTGCCTGGAGACATCCAAACTCTCAGCCTCTGTGTGCTGAAGAGCCCTGAAAAAGACAACTTTGGCACAGCATCATTTTTGAAGGCAGGGAAATACCCAGTCTAGCAATAAGGATATCACCCACCTACCAAGAGAAGGATGAATCACCTACTTCACAAATTACATGAAACCTTGATTTATTGGTAAAAAATGACAAGTGGGTTGGGCTCTTCCTCTCTGAACACACTGTGCTGTCCAGGCAAACACCCCCAAACATCATTTGTGATGTGAAGTGCTGTGCAGAGATGCTGAGCTCATTGATGGGAAGGAACTGGCTTCCTCAAGTGTGGTTTTACTCTGAAGTAACTGCATTTAAAAATTACCTTCCCTCCACAGGCTGTGTCTCTGCAGAGTGAGTCAGAGTTTAATAGATATCTTTGGTGACAGAGATAAGTTTGCATGGCAAGACACAGGCAACATGCTGAACACGCTCTGCATCCCGAGCTCAGCCACACCTGCAGATCAAGACCAGCTGCCCCTGGGACAGGCTCCTTCTTGATGATCCAGGTGGCACAGCTATGCCTTATGTAAGGAGATTTTCATTTTCTATTTAAAGCACCTCCTTCTGGTGCCTCTAGATGCTTTTTACCTTGCGATATTAATGACAAAAGCAGTCACAAACAACACACCATTAAAATGCAGGAGAACCAATTTCTGCTTCACACAACACTAGGAAATTAAAATAATTTGTCATCAGGATTTCTTAGTAAACTAGATGTTCAGTCCTCAAGTGAGAGATTGTAGCAGGTATGGAAACAAGCTCTCCCATTTTCTTCATCCTGTGTGTGCCACATCACATAGCTGAGTTACCATGGACTATAGAATTGACTCTGAAGTGTCCGGTTTTGGTTCCCTCCAGACCCACATACATGGCCAGTGGCCTGAAGCAACTGATTACTATCACATAAAGGTATTTTGTTAAAAATCACCTGGAAGAGGAAGGAAAACACAAGTTCTCTAGTTTGCTCCTTTTTTACTTGGATGTCTGTCTCGCTTTCCCCAGAAGAGGAGGCAGTGTGATTCCCGGGCTGGCTTTTGCTGTTAAACACCAGTCGTCTGCCACATTTTTCCCTGAAGGCAGCCAAGCTAACAGAAGAAAAGAAACTTTCAAAGCAGAAAAACTGCTTGTTGGAGACCTTGTTTTGCTGCATAGTGCAAATACTTGAAATACTTGGGGAAAAAGGTATTCTTGCTTTAAAAGAAAAACCTGTAGATTATCCATCAAGGTTCAAGGAAAACTAGTCAATTATTTAATTTTTCATTAAGTCCCTGAACATATTCCAAGGAAATCTACAGACATAAGCAGTGTTTTTAATGTAGCCAAGTTATGAGAAAGGAGAACACTTCAGGTCTCAAGTCAGTAATCTCTTTCTTAAGACATAAATTACCACAATCAGGCTGCATTTTGAGAATGTCCTCTTTCATATTTAATTTAAAATTTTTAATTAAAGTTATTTTCCTTTAAAATTTCTGAAACGAAAAAAGTACTTGAAAGTGGGACATGGGGATACTCTAAAAACAGAGGGGAAAAAAGCACTGCTCCAAATTGCCTTCAGATCAAATCATTCTCCTAAGCCCAGGTTCAAGCTAACCCTGGGTTAATACTGGGCTAGCAAGATCAGTATTCTCTGTGAAACCAGTCACTCTCCATTTATATGTCAGGGTGAGGAAAAAGAAATGGGAAAAAACACAAGCCTATGTATGAGGTCAGATCTTCTTAAGAAACCAAGAAAGAGCTGGGCTTTTTTCTTTTTTGTCTTCCATTTTGCCTTTCTTTTGTTGGGTGCTTCTTTGGATCTCACATATTGTCCACGCTTATGGCCCCCACTGGAGGCTCACAAGAATGAATGCAAGCTTTAGTCAATTCACAGATGCAGAGGGCAGCCCAAGCCCATGCTTGACGGCTTTGATACACCAAGATTCATCAGCAGGCTCTGTGGCAGAGCCAGACACAGATGCTGGACATGCAGATCTCATGGCTGGAGAACCATCCCTGCTAGAGGGGCAGTGAGGGCTTTGGCTAGGGTTTGCACACAGTGCAGCACAGACAGGGGAAGACCTGTGAATCAAAAAGGCCACTTTCCCAAGGGCTTCTTGGGACATTTACAAGTCTAATTTTAAGTGTAGTTTACTCAAGTGTGGCCGCTAGCAGAGCTGCAGGCACACCACTCCCTCATGCTCCACCTTCACATCCCTCAGGAGACCATCCCAGTTCCTGGCCATGTCTTGTCCCAGTATACCTGCATCCTCAGGCTTCAACCTAGAGCTTGTAAACGCCTCCACTGTCTGGGCCCTAGCCCCATCCCTCACTTTCAGGAGCCAGGAGCTGCCCATACTCCCCCTTTGCCACCAGCCTGACCCATCTTTGCTCTCTGCAAGTGGGGATTTACTGGAAAAGTAAAATAAAATATGTCCTTATTTTGTACATGGTGGAAGTATTGCTGGACCCACCAGTAAGCACACTGTTGGACTTCTCTGAGATACCCACAATGCTTCAATAGGACTCCACCTTGCTGCCACCCTGTCCTCAGCAGACCAACTTTCCCAGAGCTGCCAAACTCTCAGGAGATAATTCAGTTCTGTTCAGAACTGAGGACAGAGAAAAATATGAGTTCAGGCCCACTGGTTCACACAAAGAAAGGCTGATGATGATGGGGTATCCTGCTCAAGGGGCCCAGTCTGGGCTGTGGGAGGCAAGAGGAGGGGGAGAATGCCAAACCAGCACCAGCACATCTACAGGGGTGGAAGTCATGGTGCTGAATCTTCCACCACAAACTGATCTCCATCAAGCATATTTCTGAGTGAGGAGGAAATATTGGTACAAAACATGCTGGTCAGAAAAAAAATCACCCTGAAAATTTGGGCAGACTAAGCAGAGTATATGAATCTTTTTCTCTGAAAACCACATCGATGTCATTTGACAGTTTGCTCAGCCCTCCAGATTGTTGCTGACAATTTTGGGTTTTTCAGAGAATTAGTCATGCTGTAAATTGTTACACTTGAAATGAGAACCACAATCACCAGTTTATCATACATCTAATTGAAACAAACCTAAGTATTTCACACTATATATACTCTATGCTGTTCATGTGCCAAGCATCAAGACACAAAATACCTTGGAGTTCATATTGATGTCAGTATTCTGTTTCAATCAACATTTACCTTTTAGGTCAATACATTTTTGTGTTTGTCATAACAGATGCTAGAATCAACATGTTTATGCCTGTAATTATTTCATTTAACTTTTTCAGTGTTTGAAATAAAGTTTATAAGGAAAAGACAAAGATAAATGCAAGTGTGCAGTAGCTTTGCCTGGCCTTTTGCTCAGTTAAAACCAGAAAAATAGTATTACAGGGCTGTTATCCGGAAGAATCACCTTGTTCTTTGCCAGCACTGGCACAAAATATACAATAACATTGCCAGTAATATTAAATATCAGTAATAGCCCACCTGAATAGCCG
This sequence comes from Dasyornis broadbenti, assembly GCA_013397935.1. Classification (NCBI taxonomy): domain Eukaryota; kingdom Metazoa; phylum Chordata; class Aves; order Passeriformes; family Dasyornithidae; genus Dasyornis; species Dasyornis broadbenti. Next base: position 98,738 of record VZRN01003668.1, read on the forward strand.
GGAGTCAAACATTCAGTTATTAAAAGTGATGGTACAGAATTGCCTCATTAAGCCCAGTAGCTCACTGTTTACAATGGGGTAGTGCCAAAAGAAGAACACAGTTTTACAGCTTTTATTGCTATTGTCTGAGTGCATTGAAGTATCTGTTTTCAGATCACCTACAAGAAACCCCCAATTTTAATCAATGTGAGGTATTTGAACACTGTGGCCATCATTTGATTCAGCCCTGCTGAGATAAATAGGAGAATGTATGTTCATCTGTTTGGTTTATACAACAAGTAAACTTCAGCCTTTTTTCATACCCTGCTGCACTTGCTGATGTTACCAGGGCAGGCTTGAGAGCTGGTGGACAAAACAACATCTGCCCAGGGACGGATGATCCATGTCACGAGTGCCACAAAGGCTGGTCACAGGCAATCCATGACTGCGGGTGCCTATGGTTTCCTCAGCACTGCCATCCCAGGGAATGATTTTGTGTCTCCAGACATTCAAGCTTTAAGTGGGCTCAGGATAAGAAGAATACATATGGAATGGTATCAATGTGCAGGCATAAAGTCACATGTGCCCTGCCAAAAATTACACACACATATTCACACGGGAGACTTGTTGGCAGGCTGGCTCCCTGGCCTTCTCTCTCAAATATATATGTATATATGCATATATGTATGTATACATACATATATATATATGTGTGTATATATACATTTTCCTTTTTTCTGGGCCACAAGTCTTCCTGCAAGCCTAGAATTTCCAAAACCCCTTTCACTGGCCTTACTCTAAATTGTTGACAAGAGCAACAGCTGTTCAGGGAAGGAAGGAAAATACATGTATGTACAGCAGGGAAGAAAAGGCCTTTGTGGAGAGAAGGGCAAGAGCACAGAGGAGCTTTCACCATTCACAGGTAAAGCACACAATCATGGAGGTGCAGTGCCCTCTGAATGGGGTAACCAGGAGTTTCTAGGCAGCTCTCTACCAACTGTTAGGCTGCCTCCATTCCAGGAGTGGGAAAATTATCCCCAGTTTTTCTCTGGGATGTGGGCATGGGGTGTTTCAGTGGCTGCCCATGGCCAGGACAGAGCCATGATCGTGACGCTGGAACTTCTCTCATGCAGCACCAGTTCTACACCTCCCTGCACGCATAACCATCCCAGTTGCAGCTCCTCAAAGGAGAAGGAAGGAAGAAGGTCAATGTGCTTCATTGCAGACTGAAAATAAAGATAAAAAATCATGCAAAATTATTAGACAAGCACTGTTTGCCTCACTTTCCAGTAACTCACTACCTTAATGGCTGAAGATAGATAATTAATAGTGCGGCTTCCATGTTAAATCACATTGGGGGCTATGGCTTAAACCCACTTTAAAGAAACTAGGCCAATCATTTTATGAGGCGTGGGAATTGTTAAATTGGGCTACCCCTTCTGCTTTACACAATTGCATGAAGACTGGTATTGTGGAGAGGCTTTAATGAAGGCCTTACATAGCTCTAGGTCAGGACATTTACATTTGTGAAGATTACATTGACAATACAAGAAATGAAACAGCATGAACGAACAGCAGTGTTTTCATCTTTAAAAAAAAAAATCCTCAACACATTCCATCTGTGGGAATATGGTACAAGGGACTGGGAAACAATGGTTTCTATTTCCAGTTCTGCTGTCAACTTACAGGAGTCTGACCTTAAGCAAATCATTTTACTCTGGAACCTCATTTATCTGCCTCGGGTGTGTAGAGGCTCATTAGTACTCTTACTAATGAGCTTCATATAATCATATGCAAAGCACAGCATTTCAGTACATTTTGGAAGAGTAGGATTTGTAAAGCCCTTTGAAATTCATGATGATGTAGATATGTAAAAATCTGCCTCTCACTTGCTCTCTCTCTCTCACACACACACACTCTCTAGGTGATAAAGACAAAATCCATTTTAAAATTTCAATTCCCAAGCACAAACAGTGTAAACTCAAAGTCCAGTTCTTGAAGTTTTATTACTTCTTTGAAATAACAGCACTAACATTCAAACTCAAAAGAAATCTGAACAGCAGAAGGGTACTGGAGCAGTTGGTCCTGAGCAAGCAATAAAAGCCTATACAAGTTGAACTTTGGATTACATGCCATGTTGAGTTATTGAATTTGACAGGTTAATTTGTTCATTTCTTTGACCTGATTTATACACTCACTGTATACTTGCAGAACTCCTCCTCTTCAGGTGTTTCTGTTATACTTCTTACCTTGTAGCCTCAGTAGTACAGAGGCAGTCACTTGCTGTGAGTGCACAATTGCAAACCTGTCTTTTATTAAACTAATTTGTACAAGAAGAAAAAATCTAGTTGTTATGCCTACAGACCAAAAGCAAAGAATGACTCTGTTCCCAAAAGTGCCTTTAATTTTTTGCAGCTATAACTGTTGGTTTTAATAAAAGATTATGGCTTTACCTACAAATCTCATCCACCTCTTGTCTTTTTGTAACAAAATACAAGGATAAAAGCTCTGACTTAGCCTCCTCACTGGAAATAAGATGTATACAGGTTTTGACTTGAGTATCTGGTTCACAGCAGCTTTATGGTGCTGTGTTTCGGATTTGTGACAAAAACAGAGTTGAGAACACACTAATGTTTTAGTTACTGCTCAGCAGTGTTTATACAGCATCAGGGGCTTTTCTTCTCCTCAGGCCCTGCCCATGAGCAAACTGGGGGTGCATCACAAACTGGGACAGGACACAGCCAGGATATCTGACCCCAGCTCACCAAAGGGATATCCCACACTTCATGATGTTGTGCCTCCAACAACTGGGCACCAAGGAGTGCAGTTGGCCAGTTCCAGCTCCACTCTCACAGCCAGAGGTCAGCCCTCACTGCTCAAGGAGACATGTGCTCACACTTAAAATGGAATACTTTCCTGGGGAAGAAAGAAAACATCTGCTGTAGGAAAAACAGGCAGAGCAGCACTGTATGAGGCCTCAAGGCTCTGGTGAGCCACAGTCTCCTTGCAAGAATATCCCAGCTATTTGAGAGTGAGGAATAGTGTTGGAAGTTAATTGCAATGGTGGGGAAATTGTCCTGGTTTGTTTGGTGCAAGCTTTGTGTACACTGAGTATTTGCTTGGCTGGAGGTTTTGGGTGTTAAAATTAAAGGGGAATTATATTTTTGAGTGATAGATGAGGCAAAGGTCCCCTTGGCAACTGAGGTTTTGCCAGGGCAAGGAAGCAGCAGAAAGACCACTACTTTATAGGAGATCAAATCAGATTTTTATCACGGATCAGTTTTCTACCACTTGTTTTTTCATTGAACCTAATTTCATTATTTGCATTTATCCTTGGGTAAGGAAAAGCTAAAAAATATATAAGATTCCATTTAAGAGAAATTAAGTCAGGCAAGAAGGTTGGAAGGCTTTAATTATAGCCTTGTCTTACCAACTGACTAGATTTTTTCACCCTCTGCACTTGCTGTAATCTCTTAGAAACACAAGGAAGGCCCTCCACACCCTTCTACAGTCAGTCAAAAAACTTCACCTCCCTTCACATCCCCACAAGGCTCTCAGGATTTCACCATATCAGGAGCAGATCTCAAATCACCACCCAGATCCAGCAGGCTTCAGTGCTCCTTGAGCCGGCATCACTTTGCCTTGATGGGCCAAACAATCTCCAGCACAACCTCCTCACCATGCAATCAGGGGGAAGGTAGCTGCAGCACAGCAGCTTCTTTTACCTGTCACTTTTCTCCCTGTGCTGCTGCTCTTCCATCCCCAAGCTGCAGGGCTTAATGAGACCCTGAAGCTGTCCATGGGATCAAACCTGTGAGCAGACATTGAAGGGGTCCAGATTAAAAATAACCCTATTAAAAAAAATAAAATTGTGTGGGAAGAGCCGCTGAGGTCATTCAACACCTGGTAGAGCCAAGGAGGTGGCGATCGGTGGGAATGGGCATGAGAAGGATGGAGTAACACCTAGTGCCTCAACCTGTATCCCTGGAGAAGTCAGAGCTGGGTCCATACCCACCACTTGCTGATATCCTCTGTCTTGCAAAAGCTGTCACCAGTGCTTGGAAATCTTGCAGGGATTGGTGTCAAGCTGTCCTTGGTGGAAACATGCCTAAGGGCAGGGCACTCTCTTCAGAGAAATAGTCTTCAGGAAAACAAGATTTTTCCCCAACCACATGCTGGCAGCTTGCCACCATGTCCCTCCCCAAAACAACCCATAATTGAACCACCCCCAACACCAGCACCCACAAGAAGCTGTGTGGGACCAACACAGGAACAGCACTGAAGCAGTCACCAGGACTGCTGCCAAGGGAAGTAGACAAGCCCAAGGGTCCAGCACCGAAGAGAGAGGGTGTTGCTGGCACCCAACACCTCAGCAGCCTTTCCCAGAGAGGGAGAAGGAACCCAGCAGAGCCCCTGCATCCCCCACTCTCCCCAATACTGAGCTACCCATGCTATCTGTGACTTCTCCTGGGAGAGGACTCCCTTACTACATCTATGCCACAAAGGTGACACCTGATGTATAAAGAAAAGTCAAGAATCCATTAAAGGCTTCTCAACTCCCCAGGATGGCTGTGCCAGTGCCACTCCTCATGCCGTAAACTGGATGTGGACCAAAATGGAGAGGAGACCACAGCTCCCCTTCATCCACTGCAGACAAAGATCTCTTTCCTTCAGAGAGGAATGAACCAGTGTCGGGTACGGCCATCAAAAATCCCCACGTGGCTTGCAATTACCATCACTGTTGTGTTGCCTACTTCTGGAGCCAGGACTGATGTTGGGGTGTTTCCTACCTCTCAGGTCCAGACAGCTAGCAGGCCCACCCACTCCTTCCTCAAGGGACGGCATGTTTCCTGCTGGGTGCATAAGCTGGCTCTACATGCATTTACATGTTTTCTGATAGCACCCAGAGAGTCACTCTTCCAAAATCCCTGTGCTACAGACACTGGGAGTCTATTGTGATGTTGTGATGATTAACACCAAACTCAACCCCCATCATGCAGACCTCTATCCGTGTGTCTGCCTCAGGAATTTGCATGCAGCTCCAGGCTAAGCTGTGTGTGATAAGGAACTTTCCCTTGCAGAACTAACAGGATGTTTTTGCACTTTGGCCCTAGCCCTTCCCATGCACTCATACACACATTTGCCTGGACAGCTTTGCAAGTGGGGTCTCAAGAGAGCACCTTAGGATCTGAGAGCCTCCTCCTGGTGCCAGCATCCCAGGCAAGCTTCTGCATTGACACAGGAAGTGCTTTGCTGCTCCTCTGAGAGTAGGGAAGACAGGAGAAGGTTTTAAGAACAAGTCTCTGCTTTCCCTACTGCTGAAGATCTCTTTCACTTGCACCACTCTCCTTCCCCCTCCAAAATAAGGTTTATCTCACCAGAAAGCAAAGAAAAGCAATAAGGAAAATGTGGAATGGGAGCATAGCAGCAGAGAGAGCCAGGGCCCTGGCCTGGCAGGGCAGAAGAGAGCAAGCTGAGCCATGCCACCAAGAGCACCCAGGTTCCCATCACCTCCCGCCCGCTTCCGTCAGAGTAGGCGTGCCGCTCGCTCTGCCCTGGTGCCAAGGCCTATCCCCCACACCTGCCGTTCCTGCTCCTCGCCCATGCCAGCACACAGCATGCCAAGGCACATAGGCACTGGGCTGCAGCCAAGCACAGATTTTTGGAAGCAAATTCATACATCTGCTCAGCAGCCCAGTCTCCACTTCTGCAGCTAAATGATCAGTCTCACAGCCCATCCTCACCCCAACCAGCACAAAGCACCTGCAGGAAAGGGCACCCTACACTGATGCGCCAAGGTTGTTTACAAGGCCTTTGTGTCTTGTACAATCAAAATGACCAGGTATTTCCAGTTCTGTTTAGTAGTGTCTCATTTTCTGGTTAGCATGTCTGGTGGAGAAAGAGCAAAAGGTCATCTTTAGCACAACTGGAGAACACAGTGCATCGTGAGAGCACTGCAGTTGTGACCTCTGCAAGAGCCAAGCAGGAATTCCTCTCCCACCACCATGGATACTGCCAGGGTGCTATGGAGCTACACACCAAAAGACGCTGGTGATACTAGAAACAGGATATAAGGAAGGCTACAAGAGCTGCAGGTTCTCTCTACGCTGCTCTTCCCCTAAGACACCTTCACTTGGAATGATGTTTCCAGCTGGGCTGACAAACTTGGAAGCTGAACTTCTGTTCAGCAAGAGAATAGGCCTAACACAAACTTCCCCACGGCTTTCTGATAAGGACATGACAGTCAGGAACCACACCTAAGGAAGTTTTTCCCGGGCTTGTTGCAGTCTGCAAGGTCTCTGCCAGCCTTGGCAGAGGATGGTGGTTTTGGGCAGAGAGGGGCTGTACTGTCCCCTGCACAGCAGCATACCAGGATGTCCCCGGCAACAGCAGCCTCCCATCTCCTGAGGGTCAGCTGGGGTACCACAGGGAGAGCTGGGCACCTCACTTGTCCTCGGGTACTTTTCTGTGCAGAGAGAGTGATTGTCACATGGACATCTTGAGAGTCAGCTGAGATTTATGGTTGGGTCAATGACACATTGTGCAAGAGGCCCCATGAGATGTAGCTGGCAGCTGCCATGGCACTACAGAAGGAAAGTCATAAAGCTGTGTCCCCCAGTCTGAAATACCACAGCATTTCCATACCTCATGTTGTGCACCTGATGTGTTTTGAAGAGACAGGCCACCAGCATACATCCTGGTGGTCCAGATGTTATCACTTTGTTAAGAAAATGACTGATGATAGGCAAAATTGGACATGCAGGGAATACCTTGCTTAAAAAAAAAAGGGGGGGAGGCGGGGGATAAAGTACAACTTTCTGTGGGAAACAGTCTTCCTACAGGAAGAAGTAGAGGTTACTTTTAAGTGGGTTTCTTTGTTTTTTTTTAACATTACAAGTATTTTGTTTTAGAGGAAAGGTGTTTCACCTGCAAAACCAGAGTTCATTTTATCTCCTCCCACACCACATTAATCAACCTCAAAGAACATTTTTACAATAAAGAGATACAATATTAGTTAAACTAATGACTTACATAGACAGAATCACTCCTGCAATCTTGCCGACTGCTTGGACCAAGCAGACAGGTCCTGAGAACTGACAGCACTGGCTGGGGTGAATGAGGCTCTTGAACAGGGGCTGCTCTGCAGAAGTAGAGAACAAGTAGTTGCTCTGCTCCCAGTACCAGGAAAAAACCCTTGCCTCACCAGCCTCCATCAACTGCACTGATACGGCACATGGCCTAGGCCACAAAGGCATGGCACAGCAAAGGAAACACTTCTGGGTAAACACAGACAGCAGTTGGAAATCTTCATGGTCCAGTTTTGGAAAAGAAAGGACAACACTGTGGCAATTGCTGGCCCCTGTGCTGAGAGGCAGGATGCAAAGCCAGACAGAATGGCTGTTCTAGACAAAGCCTCATTTGCAGAGTGGGCAGGAGGGTGAGCTGTAGGCTGTGCTACCCTTTAGCATGGGTGAACAGAGAGGCACAAGGGTTGCAGGACTGCACTAGTAGTGCTGGGACTTGCACATGAGGGAGAGAAGAGGCACTTAACATTTCAGCAATAGATTATGACCAGAGGAATTTTAAGAGGAGACTAGGAGAGACTAGAATAGATTAATTCTAGGCTCATCAGCAATGTTTTTCTGTTTCTAGGTTTGACCACTTTTCCTTACCCTTCTAGTCCCGTAAGTTTCAATTTGCCTTTTCCACAGCCAACACTTCAGTAGTAGCCAACACAAAAGGAAACATGTTGTGGTGCAACTAAGGAAATCTGGCAGTACTTGCACAAGTCAGAAAACTGTCAGGAGAGAAGATGGGTGTAATGGTGAGGCTGAAAATGGATGCAACTCTGGGAACAGCAACACAGAACACAACATGGAGTGGTGATGGACACTGAATGCTGTAACAAATTGGCAAGCCTAGGCTCCATAAAGGTGGAACACTCAAAGGCCCCAGGACAGGCAGGATCTGACTGCCCAAGCACAGAAACAGTGCTCCAAGTAGGAGCCTGAGCAGAAAATGGGGAAGAGGCCAGGTTGGATGGGGCTCTGAGCAACTTGATCTAGTAGAAGTTGGTCCTGCCAATGGCACAGAGGCTGGAACCAGATGATCTTTAAAGTCCCTTCCAAACCAAACCAGTCCATGATTCTATGGTAAACAAGTACCAGAGCTAGATGTGGTGTACTGAGTACAATAAGATAGAGGCTTCTGGGAGCTGCTCAAGGAAAGCATTACCAAAGAATCATCAGCACCAGTCCTGAGGAAAAAACAAGTCTCAAAATGAAGTTTGTCAGCAAAGGGGACGAGAAAGTTGCAAAGTGTATCCCACTACAGTAATAAGGACACCAGCAGAGGAAAAAAAAACCACTATCAAAGAAAGAAATAAGAGTGGTGGGGGAAACTGGATAGACAGAGTATATCAAAGAAAATACAGAAAAGAATGAAAAAAAAATTGACAAACACTCTCCAGTGCCCAAGTAAGGCAGGTATGATGTAGGCTGTGAAACAGCAAAGCAACAGGGACCTGGTGGCACGGGACAAGGCAAGAGCGTTGCTGTAAGACCATAAAGGCTCACAGGTAAGGACAGGAAGGATGATCCATATTATCAATGCGAGATGCAAGGAGATGGGGAAGCAGGAGTAGGAAAAGATGAGAGAATGGCCAAGACAAGTCAAAAGCAAAGCTAATGGATTTAACAAAGGCACAGAAGAGTCCCTACTAGTATGGCAACACTAATTAAGAGGATGCGGCACTAAGATTTGATGGCAGCAAATAATTAAAAGTTCTTAGGAGGAAGTAATTTAGGGCTAATAAGAGACAGTAATTTATCAGCAGCCAACAAGAATAAAGAGTTCAGGAGCAGTATATTCAACAATGGAGTAAAAATAAACAGGCAGAGCAAGAACCAGAGCCACCAGCATGATAACAAAGACAATGCCACAGCAGCACATAAACTCTGTACACAAATGGCAAGCACCTGATGGAGTCCCAGATGGAGCTGTCAGACCTCTTCCCTCTCCTTATTCAAATCTTCCCTGAATACTCATCTGTATCAGGAGGCCTTTGGGAAGATATCAAGCCAGTGATCAGGGAAGACCCATCTTTTTGAAGTAGGGCCCCTATTGCACTTGTTCCTGTACCCAGCATCTCAAACAAGAGGTCTTGGGGCAGAGGTTGTCACAAGATCCCCACCACATATGGGATCGACAGGGTGAGACTGGACACAAAGTTGGGAAGGGCAGCAGACACCAGTAGATTTCTGAAGGAAAGTGCCTTTGCTGGGCTTGCAGAGCACAGGCAGCACAAGGAAGGGGCAAAAAGGCTTTATAGCTGCAGCCCCAGCTAAGGAGTGACAACCAAACACTTGCCTGGGAAACAAAGGACCATCCTCCCACAGGAGCAGGGAAACAGGAGTCCAGGCATCCACCTGGGAGTGGGAAGGCAGGAGGAACAGGCTGCCTTCTCCACAGCTCTTACTCCATCTTTACAGCACCTTCCTAGAAAGCGTATGAAGTGCCATTAATAGCCATGTTCCTGGTGCTCCTGCTCTATCCAGCCCAGACAAACAGGGGATGACTGCTATTGTCCCTGCAGCAAGGATACGTCTCACTCACTGATGCCCAATGTCCAAAGCCAGACAGACAGACAGAAGCGCACACCATCCTGCTGCTCTCCGCATCCAAGCTTGAAAATCCCATCCCTGAGTTCAGACTGCTTCAAAGGGCATGAGTGGCCAGCAACCGCACACCAGTGGTCAGGTTTGCTCCAGCACTCCCTCCCATCGGCTGTCCCCGGGCTCAGTTGCAGTCACCACAGCCCAGCCTGCACTTCCAGCTGGGGACGTAAGGCATTGAAAGAAGGGGCTGCTGTGGAATCAAGAGATGCGCCTTGAGACATGGATGCAGAGAGCGTGGGAAAGAGGCTAACAACATTCATGTTCATCAGAAGGCAGATAAAACCACTACAATAATAAAATTTAATTATGACATCTAAGGCAGAAGAAACAAAAATTCTTTGTTTGCTGTGTCTGTAATAAAATACAAAGGTACCTGCCTTTGCACTACTGGTTGCACAGACAAGTTTCAGCCCTGGCTGAGGACTAGAACTTGCTGGCGCATTGTATGTTGGTTTCCAGGTGGCGGATCAACCCTTTGCAGGGTTAACTCAGCCCTCTGTGCCACAAGGTACATGTAAAACTCCTTTCCTGGGGTCCTTCTCCTTATGGGAACAGAGAGCAGAGATGGCAAGACTCAGTAGTTCACACACATGTGGCGTTTTATGGCTTTATCAAGAAATAGGGAGGACAGTAGGGTCCTCACCAACAGCCAAGGAATGGGCTTTATCCTTAATAGGCATGGGAGAGTTTACATTGGCATTCATTCTCAGGACAGAAAACCTTTAGAAACCTGACTTTTATTCTTCATAGTGCTTTGGTTTTCACTAGTGCATTCAATTTGTAAATTCAAGAGAATAGCATGGCAAAAGTTTCTATTTTTAACAAAAGAAAGTAAAAACTTCTGAAGTAATGAATTACTCCTGGATAAAAAGATCCAACTTCTTGAAAGAGTTTAGCTGCCTTACTTACTCCCACACAATACATTTTACATACTTACATTTTGCATGCATATATATACATACAATTCTCATACAGAGTACAAAAATAAATTGATCTATATTATAAACTTACTCTACATATGCATGGTTTTTATTCACAGACATGTGTGAGAAAGTTTGAGAAAATGAATAACCATACCAGCCTGAGACTAGAGCCAGGGGCTAGAACAGGAGTGAATAAAAGCTGTGTAAAAGTTTAACAAAAAACAAACAAAAAAACCCCAGTAAAGCATCCTCTCTTATCTACTAAATTTTAAAGACTTTTTTTCCCCTCCATGTTTGTTTTTGTTAAGAGAATTCCATCTATCCTGAGCACTAGAGCAGCTGACCCAGCGGCATAGTTACCTCCTGATGAGTCATCCATGTCCTGAGCTGAATCTCCCCACCTCTATCCCAGTAAGAAGACTCATTTTATACAGCTCTGTCAGAGCATTCATGGTAATGTCTTAAGTGCTGTTAAAAGCTCAAACCACTAAGACAAATGCTTATTCCTCAGGTTGACCCATCTCCCCTATTTATTTTTTAAGAAATCCATTAATGACTAAGTATGTTTCATGATCAGCTTTTTAAAATGTCTTTATATGATTCCACTTTACTTAAAAAAGGTTTTCCTAGTTTTGCATTAAATGTTCACAAAATGCAATGAGTCTAGAGAGATGGGTCTAGCTCAGAGTTCCCTTCCATTGAAGCATACTCAATTTGCTCTAGCGCGTTTTTTCCTAGTCCGGGTCTGGTTTTTCTCTTCCTATTCCAGCACTCAGGGCTTAGAAAGATTAAATTTTTCAGTTGAAAAAGCTCATTTTTGAGGCTTTTTCCAATGGCTGCTCCAAACAACCTGGCAATTCTGGCAGTGAGCAAAAGCAGTATCACAGGCAAGGTCTCCAAACTGAGCACACAAAACACATGTACTTAACACGAATGACCTACAGAAGGATCATGAATGACCTACAGAAGGATTATGAGTGACCAACAGATCAGTCATTACTCATTGTGTTATTTGGCAAATTTAGAAAGAGCAGGCATCTAGAAGAATAATTGCAAGACTGCACAACCTTTGAATGGAGCTCCTGTGGTTCTCTGAGTATCTTCAGATGAGCTTCTTTCCTTCTCCCTGCTTCTGGTTTCTTATCTAGCTGATGGGACTAGTGACTACTGGTTTTGAAGCCACCTGGAAATCTACTGATGAATAATGATAATAGCATGCTACTATCTTGATGGTTTTTCTCAAACTGCTCCTAAAACACTTCCCCTCAAAATGAACATGGGCTGCCACTGGTGACCCAGTTCTTCCTCCTACACAGCACATCCAACTGCAGCACAGTGCAGAGGACATAGGTAGCACCGTAAGCACTTCTCAGGATTTTTCATCACTATGAACTCAAACTTCCAATTCATCTTATAGAAACCCCAAATTTATTGGTATGACTTACTGGCTGTTTCTAGTGGAGTGAAAGTCCTTGGGTGAGGACCTATGCTCTGCCTGTGGATAAACAATAAGACATACATGCTCGGTTCTTCAGGGTTTATTGGCTAGGCACGAATGGCAGTGTTTACAGAGTCCCTGTGATTTCTTATGGCAAGCCTGGGTCTGAAGTTTATGGGCCAGCTCTGGGCCTTCCCACAAGAGCCTCAAGATGGGCTGTAGGCTGTCCTAAGGAATCATGGACTGAAATGATCCAAGTTCTACCTCTCTCCCAGGTTGAGTCAATGGAAGGAGCTCAGCACTGCTGAAGAGACCTTTTATTTGGGGCCAACATACAGCATTTGATACCATGACCTACCTTAGAAAAAGATGGTACTCACTAGCGTACCAAAGGTCACCTTATGAGACCAAGACCATCTGAACAGAACTACAAGCTTTCATTAAGCATATGCAAAAGCGTCTCTGCACTGCATCTACAAGACAGTTCACTCAGACTCTTCTTCTGGCCTTGCAGCCCAGGCATGTCTACAGAAGCAATGTGCAACCTCTTTCGTTTGTCTGCTCCCTCTTCTAAATCTAAAGCACCACCTTAGTCATCTTTCCCTCAGGCTTTCTAACTAGCAAAGGGGAAAGGAAAAATTTCACCAGAAACTAAGGGGGAAAACATGTGTGAAGTATAGGTTGGTTAATACAGCAATCACTTTCTCAAAAAAGCCTAGATTATATTTTCAGAGCTAAGAGTAAAGATTATCAGATAAAACAAAGACTTATTGAGACAGTCTCAATCAGAAGTTGAAAATAAACAGACACTAAGAAAATACAGCCCAAGATACACTACACTTCTCCAGCAAGACCAAGATAGGTGCCTGAAGAAGAAACCAACCTCCAAATTCCACTATTACAAAAGAGACAACCTCAGATGTAGCACTCCTGTGTGGTTCCCAATTGGTTCCAAATTTCGTTAGTGCTGCCTTCAGATTTTTTGCTATCAGCAATTAGATCTAATACTATAAGATTAGACACTGGCCCATTAGCCAACAACAGTCAGGAAATTTTGCCAGGAAAAGAGCTGACCATACGGGCTTTGTGTACAGATGAGCAGTCCCTCCCAAGACATCAGTATCTCAGGCCAAGACTATCGCCAAACACTCAAGAAAAGTAATAGGACAATGGAAGGATTTCAATGTATTGAAATACTAGGTCAATTTTTGGCAGATACTTAATTGCAGGAACCTGTTCTTTATCCTTACATGTTCACTGCACTTTAATCATCCTCAGCTCTTCCCTTACACAGGACAGCATTATATATTTTTAAAAGACACCCAACCAGACAAGCAATCTGTCAGGTAAAAAGAACAGGCAGTTCATGTCATATCTTCCCAGTCATTACTACCACACCCAGCCTCTCTAAGAATGCACTTCCTGACTATGTTTTTGCTTACTGATAAAAATATTAAATGAGCAATAAATGTGGAAAATGTACATTTTCCATCTCCAGAACAAAACACATTTCTTGTAAATCATGGATTGCCACCTTCCACAACTCTGGTCAGATAAGTAGCCTACAAAAACCAAAAAGCAACCCGTTACTGAGGTTTGCCTTACTTGGACAAACAAATCAGAAACATCCTGGGAACAAAGCACTATGTGTCTTAATATTCCTACTTGGACCTAAGCCAGAGTCTCTTCTATCTCTACTGCAATCAGAGAAATAAATGGTGTGCCTACACCCACATCAATAAAAGCTATTCAGAACTTCCTGAGAACTGTAAGTTATTAGGGAAACACTATTAGCCTATTTAGTGTCATTTGGCCCTCAGTAAAAAGGGATTGTTTCTAATAGCTAGTTAAATTGGGTCAGATATGCCAGACCTTCCCAAGATCATAGGAGAGAAAAATGAGTCAGTTAGAGCTGGGATGCTTTATTGTGAAAATACCTACTGAACTCTCCAGATGATGAAAGTATGCTCCAGGCAGATTAAGTTAGCTTCAAACACTTCAGCCTCCCCCAAGCAATTTTCTGACTTGGAGTACCAGGAGAACCCCTTCCAGAGGGACACAAGTGCCACAGAAAGCATCACACTGCTTGCTAAATGCCTGTCACTTCCTTCATGCTCAAGCACTGGCTGAACACGTGCCAATGCTCTGCCAACCTTAGAAGCCCAGGGTACTTAATCCCTATATGAGATGACTCAGACAATGCCACCCAGAAAGGAGTGCCAGGCAGTCAGATCAGGCTGCTCTGAAGAGCCAGAATATCTCATCAGCAACTCTTTTTCCTATGTAATCATCTCTTACAAAGAAAATGAAAATTAATTGAAAACAGTACTATCAGGCTCCTCATACAAATAAAAAGTATATATTCAAGGCAGGGTCACTTGCAATGAGAGGTGCAGATGACAGCATCTTCAACACAATCTAGACACAATTAGCTGTTCACATAAAGAGGTGCCATTTCATCTTTGCATATCCTAACGAGAAATTCAATTCCGTTCCCAGTCTCCACCATCATTTCCCAGTCTTGTCGGCTAAACAATGTACAGCTCCTCTCTCCATCACCTCAGCACCAAAAGCCATTTTTTAGCCTTCCAGGGATAAGGTTTTGCACAGGACAGGAACAGAGGATATATGCAAGCACTCCCCTAAAATACGTAACTGGCTGCAAGATGATTTTCCTATGTTTCTTCTCATGAGAGGTGCAACCAGCATCAGTGAAGTCCGACTGAACCCATGAACCACTAACAGCCTAGCCACAGTGATTTGAGTGAAGGGAATAAATTAGTCTGGTATCAGCTCTGTGGGTGTCCACTAGCAAGTCCGCAGGGAAGAGGTGGGAGCAGGGCAAGCTTGCAGTATAACATCTCACCCATTAGCACAGAGCAGGCTACTTCACATGCTGAATCTCTTCAGTAACTCTCCGCAAGGTTTTCCTTTTAAGTATGAACCCAGGCCCTTCCTGTATGAACAAATGTCTCTACCACATTCTTCTACTATCTCAAGGGATCACATCCTATTGCCTGCTGCATGCATGGTACCTTCATCAGCAGCTTCCAGCTTTCATGCTGGAAGGGAAAGTGAGTCCATTCCCATGCAGGTTCTCTGATCTGTCATGGATCTGCAGGACTGTCCTAATTTACTCTGCTGCTCCCTGCACATCTCCTCCACCCCTCTGGGCCTCTTCCAGCGCCCTCACATTCACCCCTATCACAAGCAGTAGTTAGGCAGGGTGGACAGCAGGTTCATACAGTAACACAGAAGCCCCTCTTGTTCTTCTTCCTTTCCTTTCCTACAGATCCTAATGCTGCATTCACTTTTATCTCAACTATTGCCATCTCCTCAGCTCCATGCTCAGCTGGGCCAGTCTGTGATGACAGCTCTTCCTCCTGAAGGGTCACTGCCAGCTCAGAGCCATCTTATCATCATCTGTGAAGTGAGGACAGCCCATCATCACGTGTATGGCCCCATTTGCTAACACAGACTGCCACTGTACTAGGGTGGCACTTGTGCCTGAGCTGCCAGAACTGAGGACTAAGGTAAGGAAGGCATGAGGAGAACATAACATTGTCAGAACTGCTATCATTCTTTTGAGTATGCAGGGACAAGTGTTCAGTTTCCAACCTGGCAACTCGATTTGGGGCACACCTACTAAATTAACAGGCAAAACAATTGCACAGTGCATGACCCAGAACACCAGCAACAAACAAGAGAAAGCATAAAAAGCAGGATGGCAAGACTTCATTACATCTTAGCAAAAGGTCTTTCAGCCTTGTTGCGGAGCAGAAAGGCC
>VZRN01003672.1:0-17698 GCA_013397935.1 Dasyornis broadbenti
CTGGGCCAAGCTAAACCACGACGCAGGAGCTCCCACAGTGTCTCAGTGTCCCCTTGGGTGCAGGAGCGGGTGGCTGGGAGCTCCTGCCTCCCCAGCAGCTGGAGGAGGGGCCGCAGGGACAGTGTCCAGTCCCATGGCCCCTTTTGTCCCCACACCCAGCCCAGCTCCACCCATGTCCCTGTCCCTGCCACATATTTGGTGTGAAACCCCCCCAAGTCCTTACACGTGCAGGTGACACCGGCGTCACAGGCAGGAGCAGAATTGGTTCCTGGGGGGGCCCCTGGGGCTGGAGACAAGGAAAGATTCACTCCCCACAGGCTGCAGCTCCCTGTGCCAGGTGGGACCAACACTTTCTGCAAAGTCAGTGCTCCCAGGCACAGTCAGGGCTGTGCCAACCCCAAGCTCCCTGCAAACCCTGACTTTGGCAGCTTCAAGGCCAAAGCCCAAGTCACAGACAGTTTGCCACTCTTTATTTGCCACTCTATAATTGATGAAGAAATGCCCCTATGTCAGGCACCCCTTTCCTACAGTCACTGCAATACAGGGACTAGACATGAGTGGACGGAGCAAGCTCTGGATCAACCTCTGAACACAAAAACCAGCAGAATATTAAAACCTCTCCTCGAGGAAATCTCTGCTATTGTATTGCTAAAAACCCAACCTACATGTCATCTCAGCCAAGAGGCTGCAGCTCTCCAAACTCATTTGAAAAACCCCAGACACCCTCATCCACCTCATGCCCACTCCCACACTGCCCTCGTCCCCTTCCCGACTTCTTTGCACATTGACTCCACCACTCACCCTGCACCGCTCGCCTGGGCTTCTGCCACAACCACCCCAGAAAACGCTGCAATCCCCAAGGCTGAGCAATCCCAGCAGGTCCTTTTGGGCATTTGAAAAGGACTTTGCATGGTCACCCCTCTCTTTGCAACCTGCCCCCACTTCATCCCTAGATGAGCCCAGCCCCACTTTTGGCCTCTTGTCACTGCCCCCTCCCTCCCTGCCGCATCTCTATTGGCCGCTCACCCGCCGCAGTTTGCATTCGCTCCACTGCTGTACTCTCCCCCCAAATCCCCCTGGAATGCCGGTGACTCATTAACATAACCCCGCTCACAGACCCCTGAGCCCGCCCTGCCCCCTTGCAAGCCCTGTATTCCATTTGCAGAGTCCCCCCTTTCTCTGCAGTCTCATTGCCCTCCTTGCCTTGGCCCTGCTGCCTTTGGCCACCTCCAAGCTGCGGGGATAGGGGGAGACCTGGGACAGTGGGAATTGGGGTTCCTTTCCCATCCCTAGGGGGCTTTGAAGGCACAGGACGGACTACCAGAGGCAGGGGAGGGAGGGACAGAGGACTAGGAATATTTGGATTGCAGGGAAAAACAAGGACACGCCAAAAAGACCCCCCAAACTGTCTTTTTGCCCTCCCTGAACCGGCCCAACTTCACCCCCAAAACAGCTTCAAAGTGCCCCAAATCTTTTCCATGGGATGGGGACCCGGGCTGGGGACAGGGTGGGCATCAGGACACACCCATCTCCCAGCAGCTGCGTGCCCAGCCAGGACAAGGAGCAGGGCTGGGGCTGTGGGGCGGTTCTCCCAAGTTTCCCCTGCCCCAGTGCCACAGCCGGACATGGGCTGCGGGGAAGTAGGTAAGGCTTTATCATCCATCTACGTGCCACGAGGGAGCGCAAAATCCACCTGCTTCCTGTGCAGGATCCCATTCAGGAGCAGAGCAATTCCTAAAGGAAGCCGTGAGTGTGTGGCAAGCCAGTGTTGGAGTAGGACCCTGGCAGGACCTGTGGAAGCCTGGAGAGAGGAGCCCACCTGGAGCAGAATGTCACAATGGCCCCTGGATTCCAGGAGCCCCCAGAGTGTCCCAGTGGCCCCTGGCTGCAGGAGCGGGTGATTGGGAGCTCCTGCCCCGCCAGCAGCTGGAGGAGAGGCCGCAGGGACAGCATGCAGAGAGTGCCATGCCATCGTTTGTCCCCACGCCTGACCCTGTCCCTGCCACAGCCGTGTCATGTAACACCCACCTTGAGTCCTTAGGTGTGCAGGTGACACCCGCTGGCATCATGGCCGGGGGCACGGCTACTCCCGGCGGGGCCGCCTGGGGCAGGAGTTTGGTAGGGATTAGGTCCCCACACAGTTCAGTTCCCTGTGCCTGGTGAGATCGATCCCAGGCAGCGCCATGGCAGCCTGCAGCTCCTTGCAAAGCCCAGTTTTGGCAGCTTTGAGGCCAAAAGCCCAGTGCCACACAATTTGCCACTCTTTCTGTCTAGAGCTGACCCAGAAAGGTCCCATTGTGGTGTGTCCCTTCCCTACAGTCACTGCCATAGTGGGAACAGACCTGGAGCAAAGAGAGCAAGGGAAGCAAGGGCAGCAAGGGGAGCAAGGTCCGCAGCCAGCCCCTGTCCCCAAAACACAGCAGAATCTTAAGGTCCTCGAGGCCATCTCTCCTCTTATAGTGGCATAAACCCCGAAGCTGCACTTCATCTCAGCCGTGATCATGAGTTGTGGCAAATTCAAAACACAAAGCCCAGGCACCCTCATTGACCCCACAGCCACCCCTGCACCTGCCGCCCTCATGCCCCGCCCGACCCCTGCGTGCGCCGCCTGCCCCGAGGGTCCCGCACCTGCTGCTGTCGCTGAGCCCTCGGGCAGCCCCGAAAACGCTGCAATCACCGGCGCTGAGGGTCCCGGCAGGCGGCTCGTCTTGACATTTGAAAGAAACTTTGCATGACCACCCTACCATTGCCCCACGCCAACCCCGCCCCATACCCGGGCCCCGCGGCACGGGTCTGCCTCCCGCCCCTCTCCTCCTTGCCACATTGAGCCTGGCCGCTCACCCGCCGTCCTTGACACTCGTTCCGGCCCCTCACTCGCCCGCTTGCCCCGGCTCTGGAGCCTCAGGAACCCCCCGAGCTGGGCCGGCACCGGGTCCCCACCTCACCTCAGCCTCATTGCCTTTGGCAGCCGCCAGGCCACAGGGACAGTGGGACGGTGAACGGGGTTTACACAGACCTGAGACAGCGGAAATTTGGGGTCTCTCCCAGACGCTGAGGGTTTGGGGGTGCACAGGAGAGACTTTCGGGGACGTGGTAGGGAGTGTCAAAGGAGGGGGCAGATGAGGAGGGAGATACGGGGGGATCGTGTTGAGGCGGCAGACTCTGGCTTGAAGTAACAGACCCTGGCCCGAGTTCCCCCACCCGCCGGGACCGCGGAGGGCTGGGCGCACGCGGTTGGCTTTTGACGTTGTTTTAGTTATGTTGAGGGGAGGTATTTTTTTGTGTTGGTTGCGGGGGTAATGGGTTTTTTATTTTTATTTTTTGGTGTGGGACGCAGAGGTGCAGTTATAGGAAGGGATCCTGGAGGGGGGTGGGGTTGTTGTTTGTTTCCCTTTACCACCACTCCCCAAGCCTCTTTTTGATTTATTTTTTAACTTTGCTGTTTTTCCCCACTGTTACAATCTGCTATAAATACAGAAGAGCAAAGAAAACTATCTGTGAATAAAACAGATCGAACCCAGAAAGGTTCAAAATACACCCCAAAACTTGATTAAAACCAAACGAGGATAGATGCTGATATCAAAAAATTGTTCTGTTTTCTTTAATAGTAAAAGAGGCAAAGAGAAAGAGAAGAGAAAGAGAAAGAGAAAAAAAGAGAAGAGAATGAGTGTGGGGATGGGGACAGGGAGAGACAGAGGGATTAGGTAGAAACATACTACCCTTCCATGGGTCCCAACGATGTCTTGTTGATTCCCTTCATGTGCTCTTCTTGGCGGTGAGGGTCCCCTGCACCAGAAAGCAGAGCATCCGATGGATTGATACAATTTGGGCCAGGTGGGAATGCTCAGGTGCCTCCCCTTGGGAGGGCAGGTTTGTCACTGTCTCTTGTAAGACTGGGGACCAGTTGCATCGTGTTGCATCACATGCAGTGCTCTGGTGCAGGGTCTGGGGACCCTTTTGCGGGGCCCTTGATGGTCATGACACCCCATCTGCTGTCCCTCACGTGGATGTCCCACAGATGCGGCTTTCCTGGGCTGAGGGGGCCCCACAGCTGAGCTGCTCTGCACGGCAGAGGATGGGCGTTCACTGCATCTGGCCAGGGGCTGTGCCACACACCCAAAACCTCTCCTCCTGCTCCCTGGGCTGGGGGAGTGTGTGCAGGACTGGCAACAGATAACCCTGGGGCTCCAGCCTCCTGTCACTGTATTCTGCTGCCCCCGCCCAGACCTGAGTCACTCTATCTCCATCAACTCGCAGTCCAGGGCCTCTGTCAAGTGGTCTCCCATGCAGCTTTTGTTATGAATTTGGCTATAATACGCAAAAGTCCTTCATAAAAATGTTTAAGCCATAAACCATAACGGTTCAGTCTCTGACATTCCACCCTGTGGCTTAAACATTGTAATCACTTTTTTTTTCCCATGTTTCTTCAGTTTATGGGTTGCCCATGAGAGTGGTATGTATAAAGCGATTAGTAAGAGAGAAGATAGAAGTAATAATGCAAGTAATACAATAGTTATTTCAATAATCAAAAATTAAAAACCAATTGCAATTGTCAATTCAGTCCTTGTTAGCATTGCTCCCACCCCGTGAACCCAAAAATCAGTTTTCTTCCATGGGTAGTGGGTGTGAAGGATTCTGAATACTGTATCTCTTGGATGTTGACTTCATATGTTTTGAAATTAGTTATAGAATTACACAGCAGCTCTTAATCTTTAAATGCTGCGGGGGGATATCCCTGGTCTCAACATGTGTCAATCAGTTGAGCTTCAAGGGGATCTTCAGTTCCTGTGGTATAATTCCATCCTGTAACAAATGTGAATGGGTTTGTTGGGGATGTGTGTTTACATACTGCAAAGGCTTTAAAATAGGTTTTTCTCTTGACAACATCCACATATAGTCAGAAGAATTTCATGTTCTGCTGGGTAATTCTATACATTACGAAAAGTTAATTTTTACCGTGTAGAATTTGCAAAGTACAAAACTATTTTCATACAAAAGGTTTTCATGCAAACACATCTTTATGTCAGGGCTATGGGGTTTTTTTTAGAGAATACATTATAGCACTGTTGTAATTTAAGTTTGACACAAAAACCCCTGTAGCTTTATTACTAGTGGGATTTAAAGAGAAAATGAATTGTGTTTCAAATTTAGTTGTATTATTCTAAGAAAGTTTTTTTCTTTTTAATTTTTGTGAGTAAATTGCCTTCATCACACTCTGCACCCATAACTAAGAAGTATCTGTGGAGCAGAGTGCGTTTGGGTTAACACGCTGATTAGCATGATCAAAAGAAGCAAGGTAAAATTAAAATGCTCTTCTTGGACACAGGAAACTCAACAGTACATCAGAGATCTTTAGATGTGCATGAGAGTTGGTAGAAGGTTTTTTGTATTTATATCCATATTTTATTTGCAGTTCATAGCTGTGCCTCTTGGTTTAGGAAGGGGGACTGCCATATCTCATATAACATTTCTGTGTTCTGTTAGGATTCTTTAGTTCACTAATTAATGATTTTTAAAAATTTAGCCAAATTATAATAATTCTAAAGCATTTTGAGGTAGAACTGGGAAGCTCAATACATACATGTATGTTTTCATATATGTATGCCTTCTTGTACCAACTTCCAAGATAAAATCAGTTGAGACTAATAATAAATTCATAAGACTTTTTGCTACAATGTATTTTCTGTAAAAAAATAAAACAAGCTTGGCAAAAGAAATCAAACTTAACCACACATAAAATGCTTTGCCCGATGTTTGATCTCCCAACAAGTCACTTGTGATGAAAACACAAACAAATTACAAACATAACCAACTGACAATGCCAGTGATGAAAACACAAACAAATTACAAACATAACCAACTGACAATGCCAGCAATTATAGTGACAATTTAAAAGTTCCATTGGTTCTCACACAGCTCCATCTCATGTTCACAGGTTCTAAGAAAAGTGAAAATTCGGCCCACTACAGATGGATATTAAAAGGAAGGAAAAACTTCTTGTAGCTAACACGAAGTGACAGAGCCTAAGTGAAGACATGGTTATCACATCTAGGCGTGAATGTGCTGGCAGTTTCTCTGCTCCCAAACCCCTTTGCCTTATCTTCAGTGCAGGGATGTCTGACATTCCTAGAAAAAAGAAAGAAACAAACTTCCCCGGGCAAAGTATGCTTGAGTGAAGCAACACGTTAATTGGATCAACTTGTTATTAAGGTGCAGTTTTAGCTTTTGTTTCATGAAGTGTTTGTTGCGCCACTTCTGTTGCTTCACCCAGCTTTTCAGTGGGGTCCCCTCCCATTAATTCCTTGTGTGGCAGAGGAAGGGAGACCGTTTGTAAAAGTTTTGCAAAAACCTGCAGCCTTTGAATTAGGGAGTGCTTTAGGCATTTGAGTTGCCTTTCTTTCAGGGCTTTAGCAGACTTCTGCTTTTCGCCCTGGAGCAATTAATTGACCTTATCAGTTTTGGAGATAACATTTGCTCCTTTTACTCCAGTGATTTTAACTTTGCCACCTGCTCAGTTTTTCAGCATTGGTATTGACTGGATTTAAATTTCACCACGTTTATGGTCAAATTTGAGTATTTCAGTAGCCATACATGGCACCGTTTCGGTAGTAGTGTGCTGACCCTTGCCAGTTTTAATTCAGGGCCCACAGGCTACTTCGTTGTTATCAGATCTCAATGTAAACGTTTTGCTCTTTGTCAGAACCATTTTGTTACATTCTCTCAATTCCTCCTCTGAACACAACAAAAAAGGTCTGAGTTGTAAGACCACGATTCAGAGAATGTTATGGATTTAACGCCTCACAGTTCTTCCCATAAAATTCTCTCTTGTTTGCATTCCAAAGCTTTCTGTGAAGCCTTCGGACCAGATGATCAAGTTCCGCAGCAGGCAATGGTTCTGCCTGCAGCCTTTTTTTAACTCTCGCCCCGTCAGCAGAGTAGAGAATCAAGCAACAATCACTTGGATATTATTTGTGTGCTCAGTCCATTCCTGGAGGAGATGGCCTGGCACAAATCGTTCAACAAATTAAACAAAGCTGGTGCATTATGTTTTATGTTACCATAAAAGCCAGAGTAAATCTTTCCCAGAGGGCACCCTGTATAAAATTACAGCTAATTTCCAAAATCTCATTCCTTCGCCCTGGGAAGGTAACTCATATGCAAAGTTACATCACAAAAATGGAGTTATTCTTTTCCAGGGGATACCTCGTTTAAGTTAAAGCTAATTTCCATATTTAACTCCTTCACCCTGGAAGGTACCTCGAGTATCAAAGTTGCATTCATGCAAGGTCACATTTATACACAGTTACGTGACAAACCCTGAGTGGTCTCTCTCGATGGGCTTCTCGTTTAAAATATTTTCCAATGTCCCACTCCTTACGCCTCGAGAGCACCTTGTGTTTCACAAACTTACAATGTGCACTTTACTTAAAAAGACAAACAAACATAGAAATAGAAGAGTCAGAGAAGGTTAGAAAGGTACAAAGGTAACTTCCTTTGTTTATCTAAAATGATTGATCATAAAAAATTAGCAATTCATTGATTTGTGGAGCCAACACTTGTTTTAAGGGTATCATGTCAATCTGTGACTCCAATTAAAAATGTTATAATCCACTTTAAGCACAAAAGAGGAAAAAACCCTAAGTCTCTGTGAATAAAATGGATCAAATCCAGAAAGGTTCAAAATATACCCCAAAACTTGATTAAAATCAAATGAGGTTAGATGTTGATACCAAAAAAATGATCTATTTTATTTAATAGTAAAAGAGGCACAGAGAAAGGCAGAAGAAAGGCAGAAGAAAGGCAGAAGAAAGGCAGAAGGCAGAAAGAGGTGTGGGGAGGGGTGGCGCAGACTGTGAAGTTTTGGACAGCAAGTCTACCAATTTGCCGGTTGGGGATCTACCCTTAAATTGTAGACATCAAATCTACCCAGTCCAAAGGAGTGGTCTGGGTACGAGTTGATACCTGGAATAAACATACTGACCACTCCATTTTACGAATCTGGAAATTTTTTTCCCAATTAAGTTAGAGGGACGAATAAATCGGCAGTGGACTCCCCTGGACTTGTTGATCTTGCCCAGCACAAACCCATAGGCCAGGTTTAGGGTAAAAAGGTACGCAGCTCTTACCTTAAATTTCTTTCACCATTTGACGAATATCGTTGGCTGGTGAAACCAACGATATTTTGCTGGGGCAGAGGTCAGCTTTGTTACCCTTTACGGGATACCCAGCGGGACCATGAGGAACAGTCTTAAAACAATGAAACCAATCGTGGTGGGTGTGCAGTTATGAATATCCTTTAAACGATCCAGTTTGGTTGACTTGGGTATTAACACAGTCTGGCATCCGCTCATCACGTCTGTGATTTCACCAGATGTCAACCATAGGCTGAAGGTCTACATGCTCCGGGAGTACTCCGGGTCCATCTTCTTGATGTCCCTTAGGGTAACCCCTTCTGGACCAGGAGCCAAGCTTTTGCTAATCTCCTGCACATTCTTCTCAAATTCTTTAGCCAAAATCAAATCACTGAAAGCGCTGTTGTTTGCTTTCCCATTAATTTGGAAGTTTCCAAGGCTTTTGAACTTCCCAAATGTTTCCCATCTGGCTTTAAAGGCCAAATAAATTTCGCTGACTGGGATGTCCAAGGACGAACATTCCATGTCATCCAGAATAATCTTCGCTAGTTTCCCCCTATCCAGATGAAACAGGCCCTGGAAAGGCAGCTAATTACTTTTCTGGATGGCCCTCTTCATCACCCGCTTCTGACGAGGTCTTCTCTAGTTTCCTTCCTGGGTCCCCTTTTACTTGTTCTTACCTCGGCTTGATGTTCTTGTCTGGCTTATCAGCTCAAGGCATCCCAAGCAGTCCTGCGCAGATTCATTCACCACTGATGTTGTCTCCTGGTCCTTGAGTAACTGCTTGAATGCCTGCGGGAAGGTGTTAATTTTCCCAGCTGAAAGCCATTCACCGAGGCTTCTCTGATAAAGGCCCTGCAATTACCTGTCCCTCTGCTGGTGGATGTTCCCCAGCAGCTCCTCCTTGTTATCTGGGCGGTGACTCATCCCAGATCCCTTCCTCATGCTCCCAGTTGGTCCCGTGGGCTGATGACTCTCCCCGGGCTTTGTTCTCCTGCTGGCAGCTGCTCCCCTGGCTCGATGACTCATCCCAGGCTCAGTGCCCGACTCTGGTCCCTCGGGCTGATGTCTCATCCCAGGCTCCTTTCTCAAACCAACAGCTGCTCTCCTGGTGCGATGACTCACCCTAGGTTCCTTGCTCATGTCCTCAGTTGGTTCCTTGGGCAGCAATCTCCGTTTATCACTGATTTGTTTAGCTGGTTTTGTTTGGATGTGTTCCCCGATGAGTTCACTGATGTTTTGCTGTCCTGAAACTGAGCCTCCAATCTTATCAGCAACTCTTCTTCCTTTGTCCAGCACCTTTTGTGAGCTCCTCGATTGGAGGTCTCCTTTGGGCGGGAAGCTTCTATCCTTTCTTGGTTCTTAATTAGCGGGTGAGCATGTCTTTTGTGCTATCTCAGGCTGATCTTTGTCTTGAAATCACGTCCACATTCCTCACAAATTCATTCCCCAGCTGGAGATGTTTCCACTGTTACCCTGCATTTTGGGACATGACAGGCAATCCTGTGAAAGTTAGTGTTTTCCCTACCACTTTTTGTGCATCGGAAACTAATCTTCTTCTTCCCATGGGCTCTTTTTAGGTGTTCATTCCAGCCAAATATGCAGTCCGCCCAGTTTCCACAGCACGGACACGGTGGATTTTTGTCCGGAACCGTCACCATAGGGATGTCCTCCAGAGTCTGTTTTCCGCTGCTCTCCGGCGCAGCTGGGGAAATCTCCGGCTCGGGAGGTGACGTTTCTGATGAGCAAATTCTCTCGCTCACGCCCTTGTTCTCCCCATTTCCAAGCAAATCATTCCTGGGGAGGCAGCTGTTTTCTCCCGCATTCAGTTAAGGTGTTAGGTGCTCTTACACCTCAGGTAACCTGCTCTAACCCTCCCAACTAAAAGAAAAATTAATACTTGCGTTGCTGCAAAACATATCCATTCTACAGAATTCCGAAGTCACCAGATCTAAGTCATTTTTTGCCAAATCATGGGGGCCAGATGCTAAATTTAGCAAGGCCAGGTCTACCTTTTTGGTAGATAAGGAATCTGCTTTGAAATTTTTAGACTCCTGGTCTACCCAGTCAAAATGGGAGGTCTGGGTGCTAGTTGATACCTCATACAGGCTTATCAATGGCCCCATTTTATGGATCCGGATTAAAGGTCAATTTTTGTGGGGAGGAATCAAATCCTCAGCGGCACCCCTACACAGCTCGTCACTCTTTCCCCAGCACAAACATGTGAGCAAGGTTTTAAGCAGAAAAGCTGCATGGCTCTTATCTGAAAATCTGTTTCACCAAATTGGAGGTTTTCATCCGCTGGTGATTGCGATGAAAATTTTCTGGGGCAGAGATCTGCTTTGTTACCCTTTGCAGGGTATCCAGTGGGACCACGAGGAGGTGCGATCTCTGCAGCAATGCCCACTTCGTAACTATACTTTCCTAAGCTGATTTTTGAATTGAAATCATGTCTGCATTCCTCACAGGTCCATTTCCCAGCTGGAGCCACTTCCACCGTTGTAACCCTGCATTTAGGCACACGACAAGCCATACTATGGAAGTTAGTATTTTGCCTACCTCATTTCACACATCGGAAACGAATCCTCTTTTTCCCATGGGCTCTTTTCAGATGTTCAATAAGCCTAACATGCGGCCAACCTGGGCTCCGCAGCACAGACACGATGGACTTTTGTCCAGAATGGTCACTGTAGGGATATCCCCCAGTGTCTGGTTCCCACTGCTCTCCAGCACGGCTGGGGAAGTCGCTGGCAGGCTGTTGTTCTCCTGCTCAGGAGGGGATGTTTCCGATGCACAAACCCCCTCACTCTCACTAGGTTTTCCCCCGTTTTCAGGCACACAGTTGTCTGGGAGACAGCTGTTGTCTCCCGTGGTTAGTTGAGGTGCTGGCTGTCCATACACCTGCCGGGGGCGAGGGAAAGCAAGACACGCCAACTCAATATGAGTGATAAGCAAGCTTCCACTTTATTCGTGTTGCACACCACTTATATATCATAGTGTCAATTACCCTACATTTTCTATTGGTTAGCTAGCAGTGTCCACGCGCCCCTAAACTCTTCTAATTGGAGTACATTGTTTCTATCACGCGAACGGTAACAGCCTGACTGCAGACCAAGCTCTGTCACGTCTCTCACATCCCACATGCAGATGTTCTCTTGTTTCCCATCCCGGGGTATCTTATCTGGCTGGTATGTTTCTTCTTCAGCCTTGGCTGCTTCCCTCTGTCCTTGAAGCTAAGCTAACCCACCTGTGCAGACTGAACAGTTCACATGCCCTCTTCCTTTAAACAAAGAATTCCTCTCTACCCTTCAGCTTAAATCACGTACATGTGAGGCCTACACTTTGCTTTGCTCGCACAGAGCCTCCACGGATTCGTGGCCCCGTTCTCGGAGCCATTCTGCAACATACACCTCCAGTAGCCTGCTCAACCCCTCCCAACTCACCGAAAAACGAACGTTCTCATTAACATAAAACATACCCGTCCTGTAAAACTCCAAACTCACCAGTTCTGTTTCATTTTTTGCCGAATCGGGGGTGCCAGATGGTAAATTTAGCGAGACCAGGCCTACCTTTTGGGCAGACGAGGGGTCCAATTTAGAATTTTTAGACACCAGATCTACCCAGTCCAACTATGAGGTCTGGGTGCCGGTCGATACCTGGTACAGGCGTATTGACGGCCCCATTTTGTCAGATCCGGTTTTCAGAATAAAAATTTAAGCAGGGAGGAATCAGACCGGCAGCGGCACCACTTAACTGCTTGCCAGTCTTTGCCCAGCAAAAACCCGTGGGCAACGTTTTGAGGCAAAAAGCTGCATAGCTCTTGCCTTAAAATTTGCTTCACCAATTTTGAGGTTCTCGCCAGTAGTGATTCCAACGAAACCTCTCTGGGGCAGAGATTGGCTTCATTACCTTTGGCAGGGTATCCAGCGGGACCACGAGGAGGTGCAAACTCTGCAGCTTTTCCCAGTCAGTAAGTACACTCTCTCAAACCGCCTTTTTAATAAAAATATAAATTATNATAAAAATTTAAGCAGGGAGGAATCAGACCGGCAGCGGCACCACTTAACTGCTTGCCAGTCTTTGCCCAGCAAAAACCCGTGGGCAACGTTTTGAGGCAAAAAGCTGCATAGCTCTTGCCTTAAAATTTGCTTCACCAATTTTGAGGTTCTCGCCAGTAGTGATTCCAACGAAACCTCTCTGGGGCAGAGATTGGCTTCATTACCTTTGGCAGGGTATCCAGCGGGACCACGAGGAGGTGCAAACTCTGCAGCTTTTCCCAGTCAGTAAGTACACTCTCTCAAACCGCCTTTTTAATAAAAATATAAATTATACATTTCTTTTCCGGCTTAAGTAAAGGTGGCCCGTCCACCTGGTCAAATTCGAATTTATAACCCAAATATGGGCAGTGGGTGGTGCGATAGATTGAAAGAAGCGGTTAATTCCCACTTCACATCCAACCCACTGTCCTTGCGAAAGCACAAGCCATTATATTTTTATTTATTAAGAGGTGCAGTAGAAGGAGCTTTGCTTACAAACAGGTGTATGATGTCAACTGAGGAGAGGAGCACTCTGGATGCTAGGGCCTGGGCGGTCTTGTCTAGCCTTGTCTTAGAGAGACCAAGGGCCAATAGCAACTCAGAATTTCTGGGGTACCATTTCCCAGGCGCTCCAATGGGAAAGCCCACAAACCGGACGTCCGCCACATTCATAAGTTCTTGAACTTGCTTGAGAAGGCATCGATATTTCTTTGCCTTCTCCGCAGAGGCATCCTTCAATGAAGAGTGCTCATATCTGATTGTCACGTCAACCACAAATGCCTTCTCATCTTTCACCTTGATTAAATCCTGTTTATACAATTCATTTGCATCATCCCTTATGTGCAGTTCTTGGAACACAGTCCAATTCTCTTTCTTTGCCACAGAGCAAAGGATCTCGCAAGTGATGTTATGTCTTTTAATCCTGGCCTCTTCAGTCGTTGGGCAGCTCCCGATTACATGGGCAACAGTCTCAAACTCTGCGCCGCAATGCCTGCATGAACTGGCGCAATCGCCACGCCTATCCCGGGCCAGGAACTCTCGTGTGGGGTAGACGTTGGCTCTTAATTGCAAGACAGTTATCAATTTCTTGTGGGGTATGCCCCTGTATAGAAGTATCCATCCGTTACTGATCTTATCATTCTCAAAATTCTCAGCACCTTGGACCTGGGTAACCAGATGTTTCCACTTATCAAACTCCTTTTTCCACCAATTCGATGGTCTTGGATAGCGGGTTTTAGGAACAAGAGCCTCCCATTCTGATAGGTCTTCATCACCACCTACTAAACACTCCACCGCTTGGATTGGTTCCCAAATTAGCGGGATGGACTCCTTATCTCCTCCAGCTCGAACCCACAACCTCTCATATAACATTTCCAGATGTTCTCCCTTCTAAAATGTCACTAGGGCCTCATCCGAAGACTGCGCCAATCTGTGTAGTCTTCGCACCTGTACACTTGGAATAAGTGCCGCTAGTTTGAGAATACCCAAACCACCGTCTTTACAACTACAGTACAAGATGCCATCACATGTGTTTGGTGGAAGATGAAGCACTCCTTGACAGCAGCTCTAATTGCTAAGTCAGGGGATTTGAGGAGCCCAACACCAACCTCGGCATGGTCAGCCAGATATACTAGTCTCTGGATGGTATAGGTTTTTAGTATATCGACCTTCTGAAGAGGTATCAGTGGTGAATCCCCAATTCGATGTAAACGATTCTCAAATTTCTCAGCTAACCCGGAGTCTGCAAAGCCAGTCCAGGGATCCACCCTAATGCCAAGATATTTCTCAGAGCTTCCTGGGTCGATCATATGCGGGGGGGTGCCATTTATTTTCTACGCAAGAAAATCATTGATGGAATATGAGTCCTTCGTTGGCTTGATGTAAAAGCCATGGCACTTTTCCCCTTGAGTCTTAAGACCTGTCTGTTCACAGTCTCAAGAATCTCAAGGTTCCTGCACATGCCTTCCCAAGAGCCACTCACCAGCGCTAGGTCGTCAGCGAAGGCCATGGCCGTTACGGTTAGTCCTCCCCGATGGAAACCTTCACCATCTGTTTCTAACTTGCACAGGAGGAATCGAGAGCCAAATTGAATAACAAAGGTGACATTGAATCACCCTGCTTGACACCCGTAAGGATCTTAATCACGTCTGTCTTCTCTTTCTTGCTATCTATGTACGTTGAGATGTTCCTGTACATATCACCAACCAGATGGATATGGGGATCAACCCCTCTCTGAGACAGAGCGGCAAGGACATGTTGATGACACACGGTGTCAAATGCCTTAGCAATGTCCACAAAAACCACGCCCAGTGCACAGTGCTCCTTTTTCGAATGTCTCACTAGGAGCTGTAACAGCTTCAAGTTCTCGGAACAACCGGCCGCACTAGGAAATCCCCGTTGCCTGGGGTTAATGGGACATGCACGGCATAGTGTTGTTGCCATTATTCTGGAGAATAACCTAAATACCACTGATGCTATGGTGATAGGCCTCCAGTTATTGATGTCACACAATCTATCCGCGGTGGTAGACTTTGGGATCAAAACCGTTGGGCACTCCCTAAGTGCATCTGGAATTGTTCCGGAAACAAGGCAGAGGTTGGAGATTTCTTTGAACAGGGAACACTTTGGGTCTTTTGACATAATATGACCCAAAGTAATTCCATCTGGCCCAGAAGCGGAAATCCTGTGCATCTCCCGCATGTTCTTTCCAATCTCCTTTTCTGTAATTAGGGCTCGAAAGCAGTTGTTATCTGCCTCCCCACGGAGGCCCTGAAAGTTTCCAGACGTTTCCCATCTCTGTTCGAATGCAGAATGGACAATGCCAGATAGAATATTGCACTTCAGAGCACCCACGTCATCCAAAATGACCCGAGCGAGTCTCCCCCTATGCAGATAAAACAGCCTCTGGCAACGCAGATATCTCCCTTTCTTCTTTGCTCTTTTTCTCAACCACATTGTTGGTTTCTTAGATGCCTTCGTGCCACTACCTCTTCGCGACTTGGATTTCCTGGATGCCATTTTCACCTGGCCAAGCAGTCCCAAGTGTTCACTGAAAACCTCATTCACCACTTTTTGCGGATCTTGCCCATCCATAATTCGCTTGAAGGCCTTATGGCAATTAGGGAGTCTGCATGCCGATAACCAACCCAAGATAGTATCCCAATACTGGAGCTTCAACTATCTCTTCTCCAGCGAATCAGCAGGTTGCGGAAGCTCTTCAACCCCCAAACTTGGGTCGTCTTCTCCCCTAGACTGAACCACAACAGAGGGACATTTCACCAAAAGACGCCTCTTATCACTTATCTGCTTCGCCGTTTTTGATGGCAATTGCTCCCAAATCAGCTTCTTGATGTTTCTGTTACCGGCATACTTCACCACGAATTGACTCAAAAGAGCCTCCTCAGTCCACACCTTTTTGTGGGCTCCTCTAGCCCATGTTTCTTTAGGGCAGGAGGCCTCAATCCGTTCCTGATTTCGCACAAGAGGATGTGCCAGCCTCTTGTGCTGGGCCAATCTGATCTTCATTGAGAAATCCGTCTGGCATACCTCACAGGTCCAGTTGCCCGTTGGAACCGCACATACAATCCCTTTGCACCATGGGACGTGACATGCAATACTGTGGTATTTAAGATTTTGTTTACCACATTTTGAGCACTTAAAGTAGATCTTCCTTAGCCCATGGTTTCTCTTAAGATGGTCAATCAAGCCCAGCATCCGATTAAATTGGGTAGAGCAGCGTGGACATGATGAAAGTTTGTCAGGAACGGACACCACAGGTGATGAAACAGGTGGACCATCCCTACTGCTCCCGGGAGGAGCTTCAGGAGTTTTTGGCTCCTCAACATCTCGTACCACACACTCAACATTTCCTTTCCGAGCCGGCATTTCGTATGGCTCAGAAAAGTCAGCCAAGCCCTCCCATAGTCTTCCCAGCTGGCAACCATCTCCATGCCCGAGGAGTTAACAAACTCCAAACACACCAAATTTAATATCTCATCACCCAACGTATGTGGGGATGGTGGAGCGACTGTGGCTGAGCTGATCCATAGATTTCGTGGGTCAGTTTGAGCGGCCGTCAAAAGGTAATGCAAAGTCATCGACTGCACCATTGTCACGATCAAGTAATACAATATTAGAGCAGTCCAAGTGAGGGTAGTCAAAGCCAGCAGCTGAACCCTCAATCAAACCACCGTGTCCAACTATAACCCGTGCACAAGGTTCTGGGCACTAGTGAGATAGCTGTGCCTAACAATTATTTTCAGAAAATCATGATTCTACTGCTGGATGGCGAGTCCAGACGATAGGGAGGGACAGAAACTACTTCTCACTCACACTGGGGCAGAAGCCGACTCAGTTACCACTAAGGGTATCCAGCGGGGCCACGTGGAGGCGCGGCTTCCGCAGCTATGCCCACTTAGTAACTATGCTCTTTTTCGAACACATATCATACTATATGTTCCTTTTCTGGCTTAAGTAGAGGTGGCCCGTCCAGCTTGGCCAAGTCTGGTAGATTGGTCCAAGTTGGGTGTTAATTGACGCGTTATGAAAACTTAAGTCCCGTCCCTACTTACCATCTGCGACCTTCTGGCTTATGGCTGCCCTATGCCCCTAGCCCCCACCAAAACTTTATTGAGAAATGTGTAAATACTGTTACAAAACAATGTTACAACAAGAAGTTAAAACACAAGTTACAACAAAGCACAATTTCTAGATCTACTGGCAAACATATGCACAATATCAACTGATGACATGAGCGCAGTGGTGGCCAGAGACCGGGCAGTCTTTTCTTGCCTTGCTTTGCAAAGTTCAATGTTCCCGTGGAACCATTTCCCCCGCGCTCCAAGGGGAAAGCCACGAACGTAACGTCCTTCACGTTGGTAAGTTCTTGTATTTCTTTTTCCACGTGTCTGTACTTGTTGACTTTCTCGGCGGCGGCCTCTTCCAGCGATGATTTGGCTGATTCGTAGCGCACCGTCACGTCCACGACGAATGCACGGTCTTCTTTCACAAACACCAAATCGGGTTTGTACAGCTCCTTGTTCATATCCCTTATGTGCGGTTCTTGAAACACTACCCAATCCTTCTTCTTCGCCTCTCTATATAGCATCTCACAGATGTAGTTGTGCCGTTTGATCCTCGTGTCTTGCGTGATCAGGCAGTTGCCGATGATGTGGGCACAAGTTTCATTCTCCGCCTTGCAATGTCTACATGCCTTGGCATGCTTGTCCTGCCTACCCCTAGCTAGAAATTCTCTCATGGGATAGACGTTCGCTCTCAGTTGTAGCGCTGTTAGGATTTTCCTGCGGGGAATGTTTCTGTAATTCTCTAGCCAATGGTTGCTACTTTTATCGCCTTCAAAATTTGCTATTCCCCGGCCCTGGGACAGTAATTTGGTCCAATTCTCGAATTCCAATTTTCTCCAATTGCACGGTTTAGGGAATTTTTTTTTCACGGATAGAGCTTCCCACTCCGAAATAATGTCTGCACTATACGGGACACCACTCACCGGTTTGGTCTCCCAAATTGACG
>VZRN01003673.1:696-27875 GCA_013397935.1 Dasyornis broadbenti
GAACTCCCCCGGTAGCCGGTTCCCCCCGAACCGCTCGGTTCCCCCTGTCCCCCCGTTCCCTGCAACCGCCGCCCGCCGCTTCCTCTCCGCCCAGTCCCCACGATGTCCCCCCGCGTCTCCCCGGTGTCCCCTCCCTGTCTCCCGCCCCGGTCCCGCTGGCCCCGCCTCCGTTGCCAGGGCGGAGCGTGGCGTTGCTAGGGGGTGCGTCTGCCCGCAGCGCCCCTCTCGCGAGATTTCGCTATCCTCTCGCGGGATCTGCCCGTCCGTTGCTCGGAGACAGAGGTGCCGCCGGCCGCCACCATGGTGAGAGCGGAACCGGGCCCGGACCGGGGCAGAGATCGGGATCGGGAGGAGAACCGGGGCCGGGAATGGAACCGAAGCGGCTGCTGAAGGGTCCCCTGCAGCCGGGGGGGTGCAGGCAGGGGAGGGCGGTGGATCTCGGCCTTCCCCGCGCCCCGATTTCTGCGAGCCCCGTCCTGTCCCGGTCCGCTCCCGGGGAAGGTACAGAGGCCCTCGGCGCCGTTCCCAGCGCTGCGGTGACGCTTCTGAGGCGTTATTTTGGGTGCAGGTGTTTTGTGGCTAGGGGTTTACCGCAGAGCTGAGTCGGCAGCGACAGCGCATGAGCCACGGGGGTCCCAGAGGCTTCTCCCGGGGTCCCCGGTTCCGTGTCACCGTTGTCGCCCCGTCCCGGCCGTGAGAGCAGGGATGCTCCGGGGCCGGCACGGAGGCCCTGCGCAGCACAATTTCCTCCTCACCCATTCAACTCCTGTGTTTGACTTTCTGTCCTCAGGCACCCAAAAAGAAAGGAGGGAAAGGGAAAGGCGGCAAAGTGGTGGATACCTCGGCCCCGGAGAACATGAGCAGGGAGCAGGTGAGAGGTCCTCCAGGCCATCCCCTGGGGAGGAGAACGTTGCTCATGTAAGAATAGCTCTCGGGAGCCCTGCGTGGCGCCTGGCCCCAGCTCCGGGGACAACAGGTGCAGAGGGTGACAGAGATGAGCAGCGACGGTTTGTGTCACTGATGCCTGTCTGGGCCTGGGGCAGGGGGTTCTCGCCGTTCCTGGAAGGATGTGGCCTCAAGTTGTGCCAGGGAAGGTTCAAGCTGGATATTTGGAAAATTTCTTTCTGGGAAGAGTTGTCCAGCCCTGGCCCAGGCTGCCCAGGCCAGTGGTAGAGTCCCCATCCCTGGAGGAATTTAAAGGTCGTGTGGTTGTGGCACTTGGGGACTTGGGTTAGGGGTGGCATTGGCAGTGCTGGAGGAGCAGTTGATCCTAGAGGCTTTTCCAACCCAAACAATTCCATGAACCAGAAGTATTTAGGCACCAGAACCTCATCCCAGGCTGCAGGCTGTGGGATGAGGTTTAGTGACTCTTCTTCCAGAAGCTGCTGGGTTCAGTCAGGGACCTCCACAGCTCCACACCAATGTCCTGCCAGGTCTGAGACATGGAGTCTTCAAAGGCACCTGTCCAAGGCCTCCCTTCCCCCTTACCTGGCTCTTCCTCTCGGCTTTGCAGCTGCTGGAGCATGTCAAGCGCCTCCGGGAGGAGATGGACCGGGAGCGGCAAGAGCGGAACTGTTTCCAGCTGGAGTGTAACAGAATTCAGAGCTACTGGGAAATCACCCGCAGGGAGCTGGAGGAGAAGAAAGCGGAGCTGCGGAACCGGGATCGGGAGATGGAGGAGGCAGAGGAGCGGCACCACGTGGAGATCAAGGTGTGGCTGAAGGGCTCCAGGTGAGCCTTGGGCAGCTCTGAGGAGCAGAGGAAGGGAAGAGGAAGAGGAGCTAGGCAGGATGGAATCCAGGAATGTCTCACCAGCATCCCAGTTCCGGGTGTCTCCTCCTGAGCCCCTCACCTGGTCTCTGGCCTGTCCTTAGGTGTACAAGCAGAAGGTGAAGCACCTGTTGCATGAGCAGCAGGAGAACCTGACTGAGCTGAAGGCAGAGGGAATGCTGTCCCTGAAGCGGGCCCAGAAGGATCACTGGGACCAGGAGCAGGAGCTGTGGAAAGAGAAGCGTTCCTTGAATGTGAAGCTGAAGGAGCAGGAATTGGCCAATGAGGCAGCAATTACAAACCTCTGCCTGGTACGTCCCTGGCTGGGCTGGAGCCACCTGTGAGGTGTCTCAGCCCCAGGGTGGGAGCAGGAGCGGGATCTTGCTTCCCTGGCTCTCTCTATGGGATGGGATGGGATGGGGAGAAGAGATTCCTGGGTGACCCCTCTCCTACAGCGGGGAGCTGTGAGAGCAGCTGGAGAATCTCCAAGCCACTGTTTGGATCAACATGGAATCAGAATAATTTCCCAGAGAGTGGGAGGGAATCCCTGGGGATGGGCTGGTTTGGGATTTGATTGTTTCTTCTATCATGGAGCTTCTTCCTCACAGAAACATGAGGAGGAGATGGCCCGGCTACGCAGCGACTTTGAGATGCAGACCAAAGGTCAGGGCATGAGGCAGATCCCATGAGAGCATGACAGGGATAGCTGCTCCTGGCTCCCAAGCAGCACCTCGAGCAGATGGGGGCAGGTTCCCCCCAGTTCTGGCCATTATTTCGTTGCGAGTTCTGGCTGCTTTTTCCTCTCAGTTCTGGTTGGTTTCCCACCCCAGTTCTGGCTGATTTCCCCACCTGAGGTTCTGGTCAGTTTTCCCCACAAGTTCCAGCTGTTTTTCCTCCCCACATCTGTCCAATTTGCCCTCCAGTTCTGGCTGTTTTCCCACCCAATTCCAGCTGGTCCCGCTCCATACGATTTTGGCCAGTTTTCCCTCAGTTATGGCTGTTTTTTCTCCCTTCCCCATCTTGGTCACTTTTCCTCCCCAGTTTCAGCCAGTTTTTCCCCGGCTTTGACAATTTTCTCCCCAGAGATGGAGGCCAAGTACACCAGGAAGATGCAGGCACTGCGGGATGAGATGGATCTGCGGAGAAAAACGGAGATCCATGAGCTGGAGGAGAGGAAGAACACCCAGATCAGCGAACTGATGGGGAACCACGAGGGGGCTTTTGGTGCCATCAAGAACTACTATAATGATATCACTGCCAAAAACCTGACACTTATCAACCTCCTGAAGGTATTGCCCGTCCTTGTGTCACCCCTCCACCCAGGGACCGCTTCTGCCATGGTCTCCTGGTTCCTCACCTGGATCTGGCACTTCCCAGGTGTCAGTGTGGGTTCTGCTGGTGGCCTGTACACCGGCACGTGAGCTGGGAGGGTGTCCTGAGGATATGAGGGACTCTGAGGGGCTGGGCAGCTCTCAGGAGCCGGCACTTGTGTTTCCAAGAACAGGAGCAGGTGGAAGACTTGAAGAAGAAGGAGACTGTCTTGGAAAAGGAGAAGGCAGATGTGCTGCTCCAGAACAAAGAGCTGACACAGCCACTGCAGGAGGCCCAGGAGCTGGTGGCTGAGCTGCAAAAGAAGTTGGTTCACTATTATAGAGACAAGGAGGCGCTGGTGGTGAGTGGCCAGCCCTGTCCTTTCATGGGCTCATTCCTGGAGGGCAAACACTGACCTCTGCCGCTTGGTGTGCTGTGATTGCTGGGCAAAGCCAGTCCTGTTCTGCTTACTGTGTGTTTGTGGTGTCTCAGCTGGGGATTCAAAGAGAGACCGGAAGGGACATCAGTCTCACTGTAGAGGGGTTGGTGTGGGTGCTGTTTGTTTTTCTCTCTGCTGCTCACTCTCTTCGCCAGAATACATCCCCAACACTTCCCAGACAATTCTGTGCTCTTTAACCCTCCTTTCCCATTCACAGAACTCCAAAGCCCATCTGAAAATCACCCAGAAGCAACTGAAGGACCTTCAGTGGGAACACGAGGTGCTGGAGCAGCGGTTCAGTAAGGTGAGACCTGCAGGCAGGGCTGGGCATCCCATTCTCTCTCCAAACTTTCTTCAAAGCCTCTGCAGAGGACAGGGCATGGGGCTTAGCAGAGCCTGTGCTTAGCCAAGGGCTTTCCAAAGCTAATCCAGAGTTGGGTGATAACCGCTGCTCCCAGCAAAGCTGCTCCCAGCTCTGGCCTCTCCCACGGTCAGCAGACAGGCCTGGCCTTGTCCTTTTCTAAGCAATCATGCACGCTCCAGCGGGGCCCCTGGGCTGCCGGAGCTGTGTGGGGCAGAGCCGAGGGGGGATTGCCGTGGGCCCCTCCTTCTGCTGGCGTTCCAGGGTCGCTCCCTCTCCTTGTTCTGGGGTGGCTTGGGATGAGCCCTGCAGAGCAAGTTCTCCCCCCCACTAACCCAGATAAATCTGTTGAGGCAGGAGAGAGCTCATTTGCAATGCGTAGAAATCCCCAGGAATATGAACATTGATCCGAGGCCTCATTAACAATCCATCATTAAGACAGCGCCAGATTCGGAGCATTCAGAAATAGGCTTTGGAGGAGAGACTGTGTCCTAATTAGGACACTTATTAACTAGCTGAGAGCCAGGGACTGCTGCCAGCTGTGGAGATGAGAGGAGAGACCCCCATGTGCTGGGGGGCCCTTGCTGGGGTCTGAATTGGTGCTGCAGAGAGCCCGTCGGGGCATTCCATGCCTGGAGGGGAGCAGGAGGAGGGAGAAGTGCAGGTGCTGCGCCATGGAGGGAGGGAGAGAGGGAGGGAAGCTGTGCCGCAGCACTTGCCTTCCCTGCAGGCTGCAGGTGCCGTGGGGAGCAGCCAGGCTGAACTGCTGGACCAGTTTTCTGCCCCGTTTGTGCTCCACACCATTGTGCAGACCCCAGTCACCTTGTGCAGGCCCCCGTGTCCCCTGGGGTCCTGAGGGTGCTGTGACACTGCACTGTCTCCCAGAGCAGGTCCAGGCAGAACGAGATGAGCTCTATCAGAAGTTCACCAAAGCCATTAACGAGGTGCAGCAAAAAACGGGGTTCAAGAACCTGCTCCTGGAGCGGAAGTTACAGGGACTCCTCAGCCTCCTGGAGCAGAAGGAGGTGGAGCTTGGCGAGGTCGTTGCAGCCTCCAACCTCGATCCCAATGCTCTCTCCTTGGTCTCGCGCAAGATGGAGGTATTGGGGCCCGGCGAGGGCTGGATTTGGGGGCCAGAGCCCACTGTGGGGTGCCTGCAGCCCCTGGAATGCACCGGTCCCCATCCTGCATGGCTGTAGGTGGTGCGTCACTCATTCCCAGCACTCCCAGGGCCACGTATGGTGCTGCGGGGCACTCGGCTCTGCCTCGAGAGTGGAGAGTGTGGGTGTCAGAGTTTGGCACTGATCTGTCTCTCAGGTGGTGCCTGTCTTGAGGAGCATGGCTGCAGGCTCCATGGCACTGCCAGCACCCTGTGCTCCCGCACAACTGGCTGCTGGCAGGTCTGGTGGCACTCAGGGGCTCTGTGCAGGGTGGGTCGCACCTGCTGAGCCTCGCCTGGCCACGGGAACAGTGCAGACGGGATCCTGGGGCTCTGCGGTCTCTGCCATGCTAAAAATACCTCTGCAGAGAGCCTGGAGACCCACATTCCTGCAGCCTGCTGCAGCTGGAACCAGGGAGCAGTGCCTGCTGCTGGTTGGGCACAGACACAGGGAATGAGAGCTCCAATGCCCGGTGCCCTCCTGCTTGTCCCCACCTAGGTCCCTGCTGTGGAGGGTGGCAGGGAAGCTCTGGGATGCCCTGGGATGTGTACCAGGCCTGTGGGACAGGCAGCGGATGTGTCACCTCCCAGCAGGTGGAAGGAAAACACATTCCTGGGATGGCGTCACTGGCGTCGGGCTCTCCTGCAGCTGCTGGGGTCCCTGAATTCCTGCTCTCAGCTGCCTCAGGGAGCCTGGCTCCCTGTAATTCCCGCGGTGCCGTGGCGGCAGGGAGGTGCTGCTGGAGCAGGTGCTACCAGCACTCCCTGCACAGCAGGGCAGACTGGGATGGCTGTGGTGTTCATCTGGGAGCTCCCTGTCCCTGCCCGGGGCTGGCTGTCCCTGGCAGTGCCACTCGGAGGGGGCAGGGTGGTGGCCACCTGCCAGGCCATGCTGCTGGTCACTTCGCTCGCACTGCAGCTCCTCCGTGTGCTCTGCCATGCCACATTCACCCATGGCATGGCCACCGTGTCCCCAGGGCTGGGCAGAGCGGCCTCATCCCAGTCTCCTTTCGCAGGATGTGCTCAGTTCCAAGAATGCCACCATCCAGAACCTGCAGCTCCAGCTGGCCCGAGTTTGCAAGGTAAGGGTTAGGGTTTCTCTCCTCCAGGGAGAAATCCTGGAGGGCTTTGAGAGCCATGTGGATGTGGCACTTGGGGATGTGGGTTAGTGCTGGCCTTGGCACTGTTGGGGGAACAGTTGGACTCGATGATCTTAGAGGAGTTTCTCAAACAATTCTGTGATTCCATGGCTGTGGCTTGGGGAATGGAAATGGGGCTGGGGGTTGCAGGGAGTCCCCCTCTGCTGACAGAGGGGCTGATGGGGACCCTTCCCTCGCAGGCGCACAACGACATGCTGCAGACCTTCAAGGCAAAGCTGACAGCCTTTGGCATCCCCCTGGACAACCTGGGTTTCCAGCCACTGTCCTTC
The DNA here is from genome assembly GCA_013397935.1 of Dasyornis broadbenti. Taxonomy (NCBI): domain Eukaryota; kingdom Metazoa; phylum Chordata; class Aves; order Passeriformes; family Dasyornithidae; genus Dasyornis; species Dasyornis broadbenti. The sequence goes on from VZRN01003673.1 coordinate 7,166, forward strand.
CCCTTCCAGGGGCAGGAGCTGGGGCAGGGCCCCGCCGGGCTCGTTGCAGTGCCCACCTGAAGCTGGCAGCACTGAGGATCCCACTGGCACACTGGAAGTGGGACTGTGCCCTGTTCCTGCTCCATGCCTTTAAACAGACCCCAATGAACATCTTCAGGAAACTTTCCTCTCAAGGAGGACCACAGCACAGCTGGAGGGCTGCAGGCATCCCACCCACCCCACCAGACTGCCCCTAGGGCTCCCTCTGTCCCACCACAAGTGGAAGGCAATTTTTTGAGACAAACGGTGCTTTTGGAGCTTTTAATGGTGTCAGTGGCATCACTCCCCAAGGGGAGGCCATGCCCCCCTAACTGCCCCGGTACGTTGTGTAGGAGTAGGGGCTGATCAGCAGCGGGACGTGGAGCTTCAGTGCCGGATCAGCGATGGTGAAGACGACCTGAGGGAGAGCGAGGAGGCTGCAGTGGGAATCCCACTCCCGCAACTGGGCCCTGGGGAGTGCAGCCCCTTGAGCCTGGCCCTAGCCCCCAGGCCTGCTTTGTGCCCTGTCCCCAGCTCCCCACACTCCGTACCTCCACGAAGGGGTAGAAGCTGGTGTGTCCCAGCCCCTGCCAGTACTCAGCTGTCTCAAAGCGCAGCTTGTAGGTGCCAGCCTTGGCCTGCCCGGGTGCCAGGAGGGGCTGGCAGCGCCCGTCCGCATCCGTGTGCCTGAAACCAGACCGAGCTGGTCCTGCTGAATCCCGAAACCCGGCCATGCCCTACCCCCAGAACCTGCCACAGCCATACCCCAAAGCACAGCCCTGCCACCAGCAGACCCCAGGCACAAGCTGGGCTGTGGCAGGAGCCTTTGGCCAAGCTCACAGGGCATGGGCAGCAGCATCCCTGCCCTGTTCCAGTGCCACCAGCTCTCCTACCTCTGCGCCAACTCTGTCCACTGTAGCCCTGGCTCCTGCAGCTGCGCCAGACGGACGACAAGACCGGCTGCTGGCAGCCCTGTGGCTGTGTTCAGCACGTGGGTGGTCAGGGTGCCATTTCCCACCTCAGACGTGCCATCGGCCTGTGGCAGAGGGGGAAGCAGGGCTGGGACCTGTCTTGGCCGCACCATCTGTCTCCGCCTTGCTGCAGCCGAGCCCCTGCGCCTTTCTTTTCCCAAGAGCCGGGATATGGAAACCCACATCCTTCCCATGGCACAGTGCTCAGCCCTGGGCATTGCAGCCACTGCGTGGGTGCCAGCTGGTTCCCACCAGGATGCGGGGCTCTGTGCTCACGGCAGCACTGCAGCCCTGCTCACCTGCCTGTCCTGGTGGGCCTCAGTGCAGTGGCAGCAGCTGGCCTGGACCCGTCCAGGAAGCAGCCCCGTCCCAGCAGCCCCATCCCTGCCCACAGTGTCATGTACAGGCGGACATTGACCCTGCCCTGCTCTCTGGAGCTGTCTGGCATCAAGGTCAGCACTGCTGGGGGCAGCTGGGCCCCTTCTTCTCCGGGAACTCCCAGGCAGGGGTGGGAGCATGGCTCGGGGCTGCATCCCAGCAGCCAGCAGGGCCAGGTGGTCTTTCCTGGAGCTGGACCAGCTCCTGCTGCCAGCCTGACACCAGCACCGGCTGACACGGAGGTGCCACAGAGGCACCCTGGCAAGCTTACCTGGCTGTCCTCTGTCCCGCTTGGACAGGGACCTGCAGCCGGTGACACCGCACAAAACGCCATCCCCGGCCCCGGCCTCCCTTCCTGGTGCCACGGCCTCTCCCCGTGGAGCTGGTGCAGCTGGATGCCGCTATCCCGGCCAGGACTCCCACAGAACCTGGTGCTCCTCCCCGGCTGGGCCGAGCCGGCACGGGCGGCTTCCCGCTGGGAGCTGCGCCCAGGAGCCCCGCTGGCACCCACACTCCGGCAGTGCCGGGGCCCTGAGGCTGGTGGCCCAGAGCCCAGTGGGAAGTTGGGGCACTGGGCCAGGAGGAGCCACAGCAGAGCTGCCATCCCAGTCTCGCCTCCCACCATGGAAAGCACCTGGAGCACGTCAGTGCTGCAGCAGCCAGGCACGTGGGGCTGTCAGGAGCCAGCACCAGCTTCACCACAGCCTCTCCCTGCCCTTCTGCACTGCTGGGGCATCGCGGGGCTCAGTGTCTCACCTGCACCGTGATGCGGGCGGTAGCGGTGGCTCGCAGCCCGTCTCCCCCCTGATCGGCAGCCTGGATCTCCAGTGTGTATTCAGGGACCACCTGTGACAAGAGGCTGCATCACCCACAAGTGGGGCATGAGCTCAGTAGGGGCTGAGTCCGGGGCTCACCTCTGCCACCAGCCCTGGCATGGCCACAGAGATCAGCCCAGAGCTGCTGTTGATGGTGAACATCCCAGGCTGGGGCTGCTCCGGCACCTGGCTCAGGATGGAATAGCTCACAACGCCATTGTTGGAGCTCACGGAGTCGTCTGCATCAGTGGCCAGCATCTGCAGCACTGGTGTGCCTGGACCAGGTGGTTATTGGTGACCTGTCACACATCCCCCCAGTGCTGCCTCCCAGGTGGTGGCAGTGGTCTCACCTGGCACAGCTCCCTCCAGCAGAGACCCGTTGAAAACTGCCTGGGTGAAGACAGGCCGGTTGTCGTTCTGGTCGGTGACGGTGATGATGATCTCCATGGGATCCTCCACGGGCTGCCCATTGGCCGACACGGCGTGGGAGAAGAGCTGCAAAGGCACAGTCAGTGTGTGTAGAGTCCTGGGGACTGTCCCCCTGCTGCTGCAGCCCCCCCTCACTCACCACGTATTTATCCTTCTCCTCCCGGTCCAGTGGTTTTGTCACCTCCAGCCACCCCGTCTCCCGCTCGATGATGAAGACACCCACAGGGATGGTGTCTGCTCCCTGCCCTGTGATGCTGTAGAAAACCTTCATCTCCTTGTCCTTGTTGGATTTGATCTGGCAGTGAGGCAGAAGGAAGGGGGTGGAGAGGTGTCCCAGCACTCCAGGGATGTCCCTGGACCCTGCCTGGTCCCCATGGGCTCACGTACCTGCACCAGCTTCTTGGGGAAGGGTCCCCACTCGTTCTCTTGGCAGTTGATGGGGGGGATGATCCAGTCCCTCTTCTGCCGCCGGAGGCTGTGTCCATGCTCCGGGAAAAGCAGCATGTTCTGTGGGATGGAGACTGGGGCTGCAGGGCCATGGAGGGACATGGCTCTGCCCTGGGCCTCCAGGGGAGTGGCCATGCAGCACCCCTGGCCCCACTGCGACAGTCCCATCAGCAGGAGGAGGAGGATGGTGAAGGTGCAGGGTGCCATAGCTGTGCCTGCACTGGCTGTTCCCCCCAGGTGCCAGCTGGGAACTTTCCCTGTGGCGTCAGTGACCTTGGCCTTGAAAGCAGCACCAGCTTTCCAGCACTGCCATCCCTGGTGCGGGCCAGGGGGGCCGTAGGTGGGGACCCAGCACACGAAATGCTGGGGGGATGATGGAGCCCAGGAACCCCCCTGGGCACTTCCCTCGGTGGCCGTGGGAACCCCCACTCCAGTGGGGCTGGGGGACGCACACAGGTTCCCGCTCCCAGAGTTCACTCACAGGCGGCAGAGGGGGAGGAGGCAGAGGGGGTGACACGGGGCAATGGCAGGGGCGGCTGTTCCTGTGGGGGTGGTGATGGGAGGTGCCAGGGTTCATGGCGACACCGGGATGGACGCATGGCAGGACCACGAAGGTGCCTGGAGATACCGGGATGCCCGGGCGTGTCCACGGAGCTGCGCTGAGTAGCCGGGGGCCGGGGCCACCGCGGGGCGGCACTGAGAGACCGGGGCGTGCCCGGCGGGGAGTGGGCGGTGCCCGAGGATTGCCAAGGGAAGTGCCAGGGGGTTCCGAGGGGATACCGATGTGTGCATACCAGGGGGTGCCCGACGGGTAACTGGGGGTGACCAGGGCTTAAAGGGAGCTATCGCGGGTTGCCGAGGGCTGCAAGGAGGTTCCAAGAGGTTACCAGGTGGTGCTCTAGGGTTCCCGGGAGGTATCGGGGGTTGGCAGGAGGATTTCAGAGGGGTACCGGCTGTGCCCGGAGGGTATTGAAGGTTCCAGTATTGGGCGGTGCCCGAGGGGTACCGGGGTGTGCTTGGATCTTGACGGGTGGGTGCCTGGGAGGTACCATGGGGTACTGTGGTTTGCCGCGGGGTTCCAGGGGACTACCGGGGATGCCCGGGTGATATCGGGGCGTGCCATGTTGTATCGGAGATTGCCGGACGTTCCCAGAGGGGTACCGCGGTGTAACGGGGATTGCCGGGGGGCTGCAGCGGGTAAAAGGGGATACTCGGAAGGTCCCGGGGGTAATGGAGGGGTCCAGGGCATTGCCGGGGGATGCTTGGGGGTGCTGGAGCCGCCCTCCGGGGCGGGGCGGTACCTGCGCGGCCACCGCCTCACCTGGGGCGTTGCGGGGCGGGACGGGNGGGACGGGGCGGGACGCGGCGGGCGGCGACGGGAGCAGCGGCGGCGGCGGCGGCAACGGACGGGCCATGCGGGAGCTGCGCTCCGGGCTGTGCCCGCTCTCCATCTCCATCCTCCTCGTCCTTTCCCCGCTCCTGCCGGCGGCCGCTCGCTCCCCGGCCCCGCCGTGCGCCCTCCCGGGGCTGCGCCGCGGGCCACTCGCCGCACCAGGTAATTCGCACCGTCGGGGCGCGGCGGCACCGGGACCCCCGGAACACCTCGGGGACGGGCTGAGACCGCGATCGGGGCCAGGATCGGGGCTCAGGGCACTGGGCAGGCGGCAGGGCCCCCATCACTGCCGGGTTCAGGATCGCTTTGCCCTCGGTGGTGGGGCCGCTGGTTTTCGGGGGGACCTGACAGTGCCCCGATTGTGGGGCTGGTGGGGTCCCCAGGTGCGGGTCTGACGCGGGTCCCCGAGTGTGGGGCTGCGCCATGGGGCTGGCTGAGCTCCTGTGCTCTAGGGCTGTGCCCTCCCTCCCCGGGCTATGGGTCTTGGCCATGGGGCTGGCTATGCCCCGTGGGGCTGGCGGTGCCCGTCTGCTCTCACTGGGCTGGTGGTGGCTGATGCCAGCGCCCTTGGCCCAGCCGTGGGGCGCCCGCTGCGAGCAGGGCTGGGTCCCCGCAGGGTGGGTGGCCGGCGCCGGGCTGGCAATGGGGCTGGGTGCCCCAGGGCCACCCTTCTGCGACCGTGGGTGCGGGGTCTGACTGGCCCGAGGCTGGGCAGGGTCTTGCTGCTGCCAGCTCTTGGCCCGGTGCCGGCGCTTGGTCCGGGCCCGTTGCCCTCTTCGCTCGGCGGCTCCCGTGGGATTGGGGCTGCCCGGGAACGCGGCCGGAGCCAGCGCTTGCCTAATGGCCGCGGGAGCACTAAAAGCTCTCCTTGGCGGTAAGTACCAGGGAGGGGCCTCGACCTCCGCCGGCCGTGGACACCACATCCCGTTTTCCATCCCATTTCTATCAGCTGAGCCTGCCAGGACTGGAGCTGGGCACTGCCAGGCCGCTGCTGTGGGCACAGGCTGGGGTCTGGCCATGCCACTGCGACCCCACTCCGTGGGCAGCACATGGTCCCGGCACCGACCGTGCGGCTCCGCCTTAGCACCCAGCGGGCACGGTGCCCCGTGGGCTCTCCATGGAGGGTCCCCCGAGGACATGTGGGGTACCCCCTGCGCTGCTCGGCCCTTCGGTGGGAGCAGCGACCCGTGCCACAGCTGGGGAGGGGGCTGGGGGCTTCCCCGGACTCCTCGTGCCCCTCTTGCCAGGGTGACTGATGCCCCCCAGCCCCATTAATGTCCCTTATCGCGCCCATCGCGACTGGGAGGGGCCCCGGCACTGCCCTCAGGGCACGGTTGCTGCTCCCCACATGGCCCCACCGCCGCCCCTGGGCTCGCTCCCTCCGATGTGGGGCACAGCTCTCCCTGCCCCATTCCACGCCTTCCACAGCCCCCACCAGCCCCACTGCGCGTCCCGCCCTGGGCCGCTCGGCCGCCCGGAGCTGGCTCAGCTCCGCTAATCCCCTAATCCTTCCCTCGGGGGGGGGTGAGGAGCCGGGGCTGTGTCCAGCACGAGGGATGCAGAGTGGGAGGCGGGGGAGGGAGATTCAATGGCCAATGTCCTGGCCACGGGGGGTTGGGAGCCCCGAGGGGGGTGACACATCGGGAGGGGGCTGGGGCAGGGCTCTGCCTGCCCAGGAATTTCCCATCAGCGGTGAAACAAAGCCGAAACTTCCACCGAAACTTCCACCGCGCTCCCGTACGGCTCCCGGTGTTCCCTGCCCCGCTCCTGGTGTCCCCCACCCCTCTTTCACCGCCCCCTGCCCCACTCCGCCTCAGGACTCTGGGGGATTGCGGGGTCCTGGAGCTGGTGGCTGCGGCCCCGGGGTGTCGGGGGAGAGGTCCCCCCCATGCCCCTGACCCCTCACCCTCGCAGGGAGCTCCGAAGGCTGCGCGGTGCCGAACAGGACGGAGGAGCCCGATGTCGGGGTGCGGGAGGATGGGGGCCCCGGGCGGCTACCGGGGGTGGGAAGGGCGCTCGCCGTACTCCCCCGGGATGCCGCTGGCCAGCCAGACCCTGCCCCAATTCCTGCAGAGAGCGGGCGCTTCCCCCAGGTAATGCTGCCCCGTGGATCCCCCAGCCCCTGCTCCCCCAACCGGCTGTGCCCTCACTCATCCCCAACCCACAGGAGCTCCCCAGGGCTCACGCTGCTCTCAGGAGGCAGAAGAGAGACTGGGTGATCCCCCCCATCAAGGTTCCTGAAAATGAGAGGGGCCCCTTCCCCAAAAAGCTGGTTCAGGTATGAGGGGGGTCAGTGTGGGCAGGGGGTCTGGGCATGGAGGTGGGTGCTGGGGGGTCCATCCCCACTGCATCGGGGCAGGGTGTGATGGGGTGGGGGGTACTGACCCCATTCCCTTCCCCTTGATCTATGTCTCCTCCCAGATCAAATCCAATCGGGACAGAGACACCAAGATCTTCTACAGCATCACGGGGCAGGGGGCAGATGCCCCCCCGGAGGGCATTTTCACCATCGAGAAGGAGTCAGGCTGGATGAAGGTGACGCAGCCACTGGACCGTGAGCACATTGACAAGTATCATGTAGGTCCTTGCCAGGGGACCTTGGGGGGGTGTTGGGGTGCTCTGCCTGGCCCCCCACTCACACCCCACCCTGCAGCTCTTCTCCCACGCCGTGTCCGAGAATGGGAAGCCAGTGGAGGAGCCGATGGAGATCATCGTGACGGTGACAGACCAGAATGACAACAAGCCCCAGTTCACGCAGGAGGTGTTCAGGGGCTCTGTGCCAGAGGGAGCTCTGCCAGGTAGGAACGCATGCCATGGGGAAGCTCTGCATCCCACCAGCCATGCTCCTTGGGCACAGCCCTGGCGCTGCCCCCCCAAAGTACCCCACTCACCAGGACATCCACATCCCCAGGCACCTCCGTCATGCAGGTGACAGCCACGGATGCAGATGATGCGGTGGAGACGTACAATGGTGTCATCGCCTACTCCATCCTCAGCCAGGAGCCCCGGGAGCCCCATCCCCAGATGTTCACCATCAACCGGGCCACCGGCACTCTCAGTGTGATCGCTAGCGGCCTTGACCGGGAGGTGGGCGCTGCAACACTGCGGGGCAGGGGTCCCAGCCCCAAGCAGGTGCTGACAGGATGTCTGTCTGTCTGTCTGTCCACCGCAGCGTGTGCGGGAGTACACACTGACTGTGCAGGCAGCTGATCTGGATGGTGTGGGACTGACCACCACGGCACTGGCCGTCATTGAGATCGCTGATGTCAATGACAATGCCCCTGAGTTTGACCCCAAAATGGTAACATAGGCCCCCCCGCTGGGTGTGACCCTCCCCAGTGCCCACTGGGCTGTGGTGCTGATGGTGTCCCTGACCCGCAGTATGAGGCAGCTGTGCCAGAGAATGTGGCCGGGCGGGAGGTGGCCCGGCTGGCTGTCACCGACCTGGATGAGCCTGGCACGCCAGCGTGGCGAGCCATCTACTCCATCCTACGTGGCAACGACGGGAGTGCCTTCACCATCACCACCGACCCCAATACCAATGAGGGCATCCTCCGCACCGCCAAGGTGTGTGTCACCCCTGTGTCAGCCCATTGCTACCCACAGTGGGGTCCTGCCTGTCCCGCTCTCACTGCCCATGTCTCCCCCTCTGCCAGGGTCTGGACTATGAGGCCAAGCAGCAGTTTGTGCTCCATGTGGCAGTGGCCAACGAGGTCCCCTTCATTGTGAAGCTGCCGATGGCCACTGCTACCGTGACAGTCACTGTGGAGGATGTCAATGAGGCGCCGGAGTTCATGCCACTGGTGCAGCTGGCCACGGTGTCCGAGGATGTGCCCCCAGGGCAGACCCTCACTGCCTGCACGGCCCAGGACCCTGACAGGGCACAGGGCCAGCGGATCAAGTGAGAGGGGACAGGGTTGGAGTGGAGGTTTGGTGGGTCTCTGCTGTCCCTCTCTGCAGCACCAGCTCCCCTGTGCCCCCCAGGTACCTGGTGGGGCATGACCCAGCAGGCTGGCTGGCTGTGCACCCTGAGAACGGGCTGGTGACCGCGCGGGACCACCTGGACCGCGAGTCCCCCTTCGTCAAGAACAGCACCTACATGGCCATGCTGCTGGCCGTGGATGATGGTGAGGGACATGAAAGGGCCCTTGTTCCCCCTCCCGCATGAGGGGCACGTGCTGCCATCACCAGGAAATACATCCCAGCTCCAGAATGGAGCAGTGTGGGGGCGGCCCAGCCCCACCCCTGCCCCGTGAGGATCCTGGGTTTGGGACTCCCCTCCTCCAGCATCACTCCTCACTGTTCCCACCCTTGCCTGGAGAGTCTTTATCCCTGGGAGAGTCTTGGTTTTGAGGCTCCCACTGTCCCCATGCCTGCTCAGTCACCCATGTCCCCATGAGAGTCCTGGGTTTGGGGTCCCCCCTCCAGAATTGTCCCCACCAGGCTCACCACCGGCCACGGGCACGGGCACGCTGCTCCTCACCCTGCTCGACGTGAACGACAACGGCCCCGAGGCCGAGCCACGGGACATCACTGTCTGCCAGCGCAGTCCCCAGCCCCAGCTCCTCACAGTCACCGACTGGGACCTGCCCCCCAACACCGGCCCCTTCCGTGCCGAGCTCACCCACGGCTCGGGGGACAGCTGGGCTGTGGAGGTGGGGGACACAGGTATTGCAGTGGGGCTGAGATAACGTGGGGGGTCCTCAGCAGAAGCAGCTGTGCCATGGCTGCATTTCTGGTGCATCCGCTGTGAGCCCCCCATCTCCCACAGGTGACACAGTGACGCTGCAGCTGGTGGCACCACTGGAGCCGGACACCTACAGTGTGTACCTGCGGCTGCTGGACCAGCCGGGCAGAGCCCAGGTGACCATCATCACTGCCCGGGTCTGTGCCTGCGAGGGGCTGGCACAAGGCTGTCCCCAGAGACCCCAGCCCGTCACCGCCCTGCCCTTCGTCCTTGCCGCCCTGGGCGCGCTGCTGGCCCTGCTGCGTGAGTGGGGATCCCGGGGGTCCTGGGGCTGTGGGGATAGCCCTGCCCTGGGCGCAGTGCGGGACACGTGTCCCTGCTGATGGCTCTGTTCCCCCCAGTCATCCTGCTGCTGCTGCTGCTCTTCGTGAGGAGAAGGAAGGTGACGAAGGAGCCACTGCTACTGCCCGAGGACGACACAAGAGACAACATATTCTACTACGGGGAAGAGGGCGGCGGTGAGGAGGACCAGGTGGGTGTGGGGATCAGGGGGCTGGTGGCAGCGTGGGCAACCTGACTCTGCCCCTCTCCACGTGTGTGTGTGTCCCCAGAACTATGACCTGCAGCAGCTGCACCGGGGGCTGGATGCCCGGCCTGAGGTGATTCGAAACGACGTGGCACCCACCCTCCTGCCAGCCCCCCAGTACCGGCCCCGCCCCGCCAACCCCGACGACATTGGCGCCTTCATCGAGGAGGTGAGTCCTGACCTGGAGAGCCTGGGGTGGGGCAGCACAGGGCACACAGGCACTGACCCCTCTGTTCTCCCAGAACCTGAAGGCGGCCGACACGGACCCCACGGCTCCCCCCTATGACTCGCTGCTGGTGTTCGACTACGAGGGCAGCGGCTCCGAGGCCACCTCGCTCAGCTCCCTCAACTCCTCCGCCTCTGATGGCGACCAGGACTACGACTCCCTCAGCGAGTGGGGCAGCCGCTTCCGCAAGCTGGCCGAGCTCTACGGCGGTGGTGAGGAGGACGATTAGGGACCCTCAGCTGCTGCAACCACCTTATTGCTGCTTTTGTGCCTTGGGGGTTCCCCCTGCTGTGCCCCGCCCACCCCAGCGCAGCCCCCTCACCTCCTTGCCTGCGTTTTTGTGGTTATTATCTATTTTGTAAGGTATGGAATGATGGTGTGTGATGCTGCGGACGAGGGGATGGGAGCTGGGTCAGTTTTAATAAAGGATTTTGTTTTTTAGATGCTCCAGGCTCTGTGTTACTTTATGCTCTAGAGATCAGCACTGATCCCAGCCCTTCAGTGACCCCTCCCCAGCCCTGTCTCTCCTTGCCCACCCCAGCGTGGGACCTATGGCACAGCTGCAGTGTCACTCCCACACCAGCAGTGCCCATGTCCCCCCAGAGTGTCCTTGCCCCCAAGGGGTGGTAGTGGGCATGGGCAGGGCACTGATCCCCAATCTGTGCTCCGTGGGAGTGACACTGGTGGCACTGGGCATTCCTGGTGCTAAATCTCTCCTGGCCTGGGCAGACAGAACCTTGCAGCCCCCAGGCTGCCACCCCAACCCCTGAGATGACCATGGGTGCTAGCATGGGTGGGCACAGCAGCCTCTGGCCCCGGCAGGATCCCGAGCCCTGGGGGTCTCCCAGTGGCTCTAGGATCAGCTCCTGACAGTCATGGGATTTGGGCAGGGATCCCTGGGGATCCCTTTCCATGGGGTCACCCCAGCTCTGCTGTGTTTGGGGACAGAAGGGTGTGGGGGAAGCTGGGGACTGCAGCATCTTGAGGGGCCCTTCCTGCCTGGAGGCTCTCTGGGTACGAAGTCTGTTCCTCCCGCAGAGCTGGGACCTGTGGGGCCGTGGCGTGGGGACACTCTGGACTACTCCTGGCTCCTGTCACCCACCAACACCCCCCTCCCGCAGCCCTGGACGGGAGAGGCATGGAAAGCCCGGGGGCTGTGTGTCTGGGACTGGGAATATCAGGGGCACGGGGAGCCGGGCGTACCCGGGCCGGGCAGAGCACCAGGGGTATTGTGGGCTGGTGGGATACTGGCATAGCGAGGCTACCACGGTACCGGGGACCGTGGGGAAAGTACCACTGCAGTACCGAAGGGGTATCGGCAATACCGGGGTTCCGGATGCGGGGGGGCGGGACCGCCTCCCGTCGGGGCGGGACGGGGCGGTTCCCGAGGGGTCGGCACCTGCGGGGCGGGATCGGGACCGGGCGCACCTGCGACTCTGCGACGGCAGCGCCCGATCCCTCCGGCATCGACCGACACCAACCGGCACCGGCACCGGCACCGGCCATGGGGTGGCGGGCGGGCTGCTCGGTCCCGCTCTGCCTTCTCTTGCTCCTGCTCCAGGTGAGCCATGGAATGGGGCGGCAGGACCCTGCCTGGGACCCCGCCGAGACCCTACCCGGGGCAGCGGGACCCCGCTCGGGACCCTGCCCGGTGCAAACATCTCTCTCCGGGCAGAGCGGGCAGCGGCTGTGCCAGCGGGTAGCGTCGTGCCAGCCCGGTTTCACCGCCGAGACCTTTGCCCTGACGGTGCCGCGGGACAGTGTGGCGGCGGGACGGGCCGTGGGACGAGGTAAGGACATGGGGACAACCGGGATCGGGGGACAGGGTGGCTGTGAGGACGGGGACGGGACTATGGGAATAGGGAGTGTGTGCGACAGGGGTGGGCAATGGGGGACATGAATTCGTGGCTCCGTGCCCGAGTGATGCTGGCGTGGCCATGGGGACACGCTCTGGTTGGCTTCATGGGGACAGGGCTGTGGGGACAGTGCCGTGGCTGTGGGGACGGTGCCATGGCGGTGGGGACAGGCTTGCTGTGGGGGCAGGTAGCACGGGAGACAGAGACGTGGTTGTGTGTCCGGGCGCAGCAGTGGGGCCACACTGAGGGCACTGGTGGTCCCAGCATGGGCACCAGTGGTCCCGGCATGGCGGAATGGCGTCGTGGCGCGGGGGCAGCGGGAGCCGCTCCCCGGGGTGCGCCGGCGCGGGCGGCGCTGACTCAGGCACCGCAGACCTGTTGGGGCCGGCAGGTTGGGGTGTGGGGCGCGCAGGCGCCTGCCCTGCCCCATGCCTCACCTAGCACCCAGGGTTCAGCAGGGTGAGCCCCCCTTTGGACCCACAGTTGTAGGGCCCCAGGGCAGCTCTTGGCATGGGGACAGGCACTGGGATGGGCTTCTAGGCTTTTGGGGATGTTGGTGCCCCACTGTGCTGGCACCAAAGGCAGTGTGGCAAGGGGGCACCAGGGACCCGTGTGGTGGGGACCTGCTGCCACTTTGGGGTCCCCAAAAGGGGCTCTGTGGGTTCTGGGGCTGTGTGGAGGCCATCACAATCTGCACCAGTTCATAGCTGAGAGTGGTGCTGGCCCCATGGTGTGTGTGCCACGGTGGCTGGGGTGGGCACAAGGCCATGGGGTACTGAGCACCCAGCATTGCACCAGGGGCTCCCAAACGTCCTCGGCTCTGTAACGGCTTCACCTGGGAGAACCAGGAATTGGACCCTGCCCCATACCTCAGCAATTGTGTTTGTTTGCTTTCTGGTTGATCATTAACGTGCAGCAGGCGATGTCCATCAGGGCTGTGCCCGATACCAGGGTGACGGGCAGCCCTGTGACTTCCCTGCAGCACTGGGACCTGTTGGAAATCCTCTGTCCTCACACCAGCACTTTCAGTTCTGAGTTCTGGGCAGTCAGGGCGTGGGAGGAAGGAAGGGACTATCTGCCCTTGAGGCCTGTGTGGCACCCTATGATTCATGGTTGTGCCACGGCAATGCCAGCCGTGGGGTGGCTGAGCCTGGTGGGTGCCAGGCCATGCTGGGCCACAGAACAGCCCAAAGCTCACGGCCGGCTGCCGAGCTGGCCTGTAATTAGCCTGATGAGTTGAGCGCAGTGTTTTCCCTCCAACAGGCCTGGACAGGCCCCGCGCGGCGCCGGGGCGGCAAATAGCAACACCTGCGTGGGGGCCGCGGCGTCGCCAGGGCTCTGCTCCGGGGCTTGGGGGGCTCTGGGGTTGTGGGGACGTGGTGGGGGGCTGGGACAGTCCCCATCAGCCCTGGGTGGAGAAACCTTGAGAGTCTGAAGTCATAGCGAAACTGGGGTGACGTCAGTGGGATGTGTCACCTGCAGCACCTTCACGCTGGGGTGAGCCCCCTGCCCTGGCACAGATGCGCGTGCGCAACACGTGGGGTGGTGGCATTGCAGGGGTGGTGACACCCTGTGCTGCCTGTGCCCAGCCCCACTGAGACCTCACAGGACATGAGGTGGCTTTGGGGGGCTGCCCTGGTCCCTTGTGTGGGATCTCAGCCCCACACCCTCTTTGGCAGCCTGGACCTACCGGAGTCCGGTTGTCCCAGTGCCCTGTGGGTTGTGGTGGGGGACTGCAAGTGGGGGGATCCCACTGTGGGACTCCTTGAGCTCTCCTTTTCTCCCACCCCCATCATTCCCAGGAGAGGGCCCCCCCCCCGACTTCCAGCCCCGGGGAGAGGAGGGCTGGGGACGGCCCTCCTTCAGCCAAGCTGGAAAAACAGGTTATGCATGGCCAGGGGGGAAGGGGGGGAGTTGGAAGGGGGGAGAGCGGGAAAGGGGAAGCGGGCTCTGAGCACACAGCACCCATGGAACCAGTGCGGGGCTGAGCACTGAGCACTCACTGCACTCGGTGTGGGGCTGGGGGCCTCTGCTGCCCCTCGCAGCACCCACCGGGCCCCGTGCCAGGGTCCGGGGCTGAGCACAGCGCCTGCGCCCGCGGGTGCCTCTCCTTCCCCGCCTGCCCCGGCACGTTCCTGCCCAGCCGGCCCCACCGGCTCCCCCAGCCCTTGCCGGGGGTCCCGCCGTGGGGCTGGCAGGGCTGGCATCGCGCCGGCGGCTCCTCCTGGGCCGGGACGGGGGCACTGCGATGGGCAGGGGGGCAGCGGTCGCTCTCCGCTCCATCCCACAGCCAACCCCGGATTCCTGGGCTGCTCCTGGGCTGACGTAACCCCACGGGCCCCGTTCCGTTTGGCCGTGCCGCGCTGCCTCCCACCCAGCCCTTGCCGAGGCACGGGTCACACCAGGGCGATGGTGGCAGTGCTGGCTCCGGAGCCCGGGTGCCGCTGGCTCCAACAACTCTCTCCCAGACAAAGGATGTTTGTTCGGGAGCTGCGGCCGCGCGGCCCCGGCTCATGTGATGCCGGCTGACCGCTACCTCGGGCCAGCCCAGCTCCACCATGCCCAGCCGGGTGCCAAGCTGGTGACATGGGGACCCCGCCCGCTTGCTGTCCTCGGGTTGGCTGTGCCGGAGGGTACCTGGGCAGGCTGGGGGGTCCGGCTCCTGGGCCACTGGGTGCCAGCACAGGTGAGCGACTGCTGCCCTTTTGTTGGAAAAGCTGGAGCAGCACAGGCACGGTGGTGGTGACGTGCTGTGCCACAGGGATACAGCCATGTTGGGGGTGTGCCGTGCCCGGTGCCATGCCATACATGAGGACGTGCTGTGCACTGCAGGGACATGCTGTGCCGAGTGCCGCTTGCCCCATTGTCACTGTGCAGCAGGGACCCCATGACACAGCAGGTCCTGCCGTGTCCCATCCTGGACCAAAGCCAGGGCAGGGATGCACCATGTGTCGTGCCCAGGATGGGATCCTGCAGGGCATGTGGCACTGTGTGTGGAACATCCCCACCACTGCTGTGACCCCACACCCTGGGCTGCTGGGGAGTGGCTGTGCTGCGTGTGCCCGTGTCCCCAGAACCCCCTGCCACTCGGTTCCCTGTCCCCAGTGAGCTTTGCGGACTGTGGTGAGTCACACCGTGCTGCCTTCCTCCCGGACGACACGCGCTTCAAGGTGAGCAGGGATGGCGTCGTCTCTGCCACCCGGCCCCTGCAGCTGCAGCGACGAGAGATCGCATTCACTGTGCACACCTGGGACGCTGCGGGCAAGAAGCATTCAGCCAAGGTGACCCTGCGCCGCCGGTGGCACCGCCATCACGAGCAGATGCAGCAGGTAAAGCACAGACCCACTCCCTGGGGTCGCAGCCCCCCTGTCCCTGATGCAGAGGGCTCAGCAGGGTGCTGGCACTGAGCAGAGCTGCTGTCCCAACAGGATACAGTACCCGACATGCTGATTTTCCCGGAGCATGGACACAGCCTCCGGCGGCAGAAGAGGGACTGGATCATCCCCCCCATCAACTGCCAAGAGAACGAGTGGGGACCCTTCCCCAAGAAGCTGGTGCAGGTACGTGAGCCCATGGGGACCAGGCAGGGTCCAGGGACATCCCCAGTGTGCTGGACATGTCTCCACCCCCTTCCTTCTGCCTCACTGCCAGATCAAATCCAACAAGGACAAGGAGATGAAGGTTTTCTACAGCATCACAGGGCAGGGAGCAGACACCATCCCTGTGGGTGTCTTCATCATCGAGCGGGAGACGGGGTGGCTGGAGGTGACAAAACCACTGGACCGGGAGGAGAAGGATAAATACGTGGTGAGTGAGGGGGGGCTGCAGCAGCAGGGGGACAGTCCCCAGGACTCTACACACACTGACTGTGCCTTTGCAGCTCTTCTCCCACGCCGTGTCGGCCAATGGGCAGCCCGTGGAGGATCCCATGGAGATCATCATCACCGTCACCGACCAGAACGACAACCGGCCTGTCTTCACCCAGGAAGTCTTTGTCGGCTACATTGAGGAGAACGCCAAGCCGGGTACATGGGGGACTCTGAGCCAGGACCACGCAGAGCCCTGAGCAGGACCGCTGCCAGGGTGTCTGGTGAATTCTGTCCCATGAGTAAAATCTCCCTGGCTTGTCCCTGTGTCCAGGCACATCCGTGATGACCGTGAATGCCACGGACGCAGACGATGGGGTCAATGTGAACAATGGCATCATTGGCTACTCCATCCTCAGCGAGGAGCCCAAGGGTGCACAGCAGATGTTCACCATCAACGCTGAGAAGGGCATCATCAGCGTCATTGGCACGGGACTGGACCGGGAGGTAGGCGCCTTGCCATGACCCAGGGGAACGTGTGGCAACTCCACAGTGGGACATGCCATGGGGAGAAAGGGACGGTGGAGCCCTGGGGTCTATCTGGTTTTTGGGATGTGCCACCAGCTCTAGGGGTGTCTGCAGCCTTGAGCCTACCAGGAGCTGTGCTGGGGACACTGCAGGGACCCCCAGCCCTGCTGAGCCCTGGAGCGGGTACAGTGCCAGCCCCTCGGGTGGGCAGCTGGGATGCAGGCTGCCTCTGTGCCAGCAGGGAACAGCGAGGCTGGAGAAGGGTGGAGGAGCAGGCTGGTGATGCCTGGAGGAGGGGAGCACCCCAGCCCTAACTGGGGTGATTTTGCCTTGCAGACCACTCCCAACTACACGCTGATAATCCAGGCTGCGGACCAGGAGGGCATGGGCCTGACCAACACTGCCACTGCCATCATCAAAGTCACCGATGCCAACGACAACCCTCCCGTTTTCAACCCCACCATGGTACCACCCAGTCCCAGCCGCTGCCCTCCCTGGGCATCGTGGCACAAGCCCCCACCTGGGGTGCCTGGGGCCACACAGGTGACCGTCCCTGTCCCATCTTGCAGTATGAGGAGTCAGTGGATGAAAATGAGGTCGGGGTGCTGGTGGCCCGGCTGCATGTGACGGACCAGGACCTGCCAGGCTCCCCGGCCTGGCACGCTGTCTACCGCATCCAGAGCGGAGACCCACAGGGCAACTTCGAGATCACCACTGACCCCAAAACCAACGATGGGCTCCTGAAAACTGCCAGGGTGGGTCCCACTGCTGCATGGCTGCCTCAGCACCAGCTGTCTCCCTGCTGGCACTACCTGGCTTCTCTCCCACCCCCAGGGCCTGGATTATGAGACCCAGAACCGGTACAAGCTTGTGGTGTCGGTGGAGAACGAGGTCCCCTTCACAGTGGCCCTGAATCCTGCCACGGCCAGTGTCCTGGTGCTGGTCAAGGATGTGAATGAAGCCCCCATCTTCATGCCCCCAGTCAAGCAGGTGAAGGTGATGGAGGACGTGCCAGTGGGATACCAAGTCACCTCCTACACGGCCCAGGATCCCGACAAGGAGCAGAGCCAGAAAATCACGTGAGTGGAAGGTGGCGGGGGCTTTGCTGGAATGTCTGAAGGGCTGTGCTGCACTGTGTGCCCCTTCCTCTCCTCCTGCTGACCCCTGGCTGCCCCTAGGTATCGCATGGGTAGCGACCCCGCAGGGTGGTTGGCCATCGACCCTGAGAATGGCATCGTCACAGCAGCCCAGCCACTGGACAGGGAGTCGGCGTATGCCATCAACAGCACTTACAAGGCCATTGTCCTGGCCATGGACAATGGTGAGGGTGCCCAGCTGCTGCCCCGCCCCTGCCCACCTCTATGTCCCCCCATGGGGTCCAGAGCCCCTGCCTGGGTGCCTCGCTGACTCTCGGTCCCACAGGGTCACCAAACCACGCCACCGGCACGGGGACACTGCTCCTCCTGCTCCAGGATGTGAATGACAACGGGCCAGTGCCAGAGCCCCGGAGCTTTGACATCTGCAGCCGACAGCCCGAGGAGCAGATCCTGAACATCATCGACAAGGACCTGCCCCCCAACACCTCTCCCTTCAAGGCAGAGCTGATGCATGGCTCTGGCAGCAACTGGACTGTCAGCATGGTTCCACCAGGTGGGTGCCACCTGCTCTGTAGCTGGGCCTTGCTGTGGGCACTAGGCTGGGCACCAGCCACTAGGCAAAGTCCTGTGACAGTGCCAAGGGTGTTCCCAAACCAGAGCTGGGAGAGGGACTGGAGCACCAGGAGTGGCTGAGGGAACTGGAAAGGCTCAGGAGGGACTTTCTTGCTCTCCACAATTCCCTGGCAGGTGGAATCAGGTAAGGGTCAAGATCTGTTCCCAAGGAACAAGGGACAGGAGGACAAAGGGAAACAGCCTCAAGTTGTGCCAGGAGAGATTTAGGTTGGATATTGGAGAAAATTCATTCATGGAAAGGGTGGTCAGGCATTGGAACGGGCTGCCCAGGGCAGTGTTGGAGTCCCCATCCCTGGAGGGATTTAAGATGGATGTGTGGATGTGGCACTTGGGGACATGGGTCAGTGGTGGCCTTGGCAGTGCTGGCGGATGGCTTGAATCAGTAATCTTGGAGGCCTTTTCCAAACCAAATGATTCTGTGGTTCACCAAGACCGGGTGAAGCTGATGATGAAGAAGGAGCTGGAGCCAGGCGAGTACAGCATCTTCCTGAAGCTGCTGGACGCACAGGGCAAGGAGCAGATCACGCCGGTGCGAGCCCAGGTCTGCAGCTGCGAGGGGCCAGCCAAGAACTGTGAGCGGCGAGCGTTCATCTCCGGTGGCATGGGCGTGCCTGCCATCCTGGGCATCCTGGGGGGCATCCTGGCGCTGCTCAGTGAGTACCTGGGGACGAGGACAGGAGGGACAGAGTGCAGGTCACCCTCTCACTGCTGCCCTGACATCCTGTTCCTGTGCCTGCAGTCCTCCTGCTGCTGCTGCTGCTCTTTGCAAGGAGAAGGAAGGTGGTGAAGGAGCCACTGCTCCCACCTGAGGATGACATGAGGGACAATGTCTACCACTATGATGAGGAGGGTGGTGGCGAGGAGGACCAGGTGGGATGGCTCTGCCTGCTGGACCCTGCCCGCCAAGTGGTGGTGGCAGTGCCCGTGGTTGTCCCTTGAGCCTTGTCTTCTCCTGTACCCCCAGGACTATGACTTGAGCCAGCTGCACCGGGGGCTGGACGCCCGGCCCGAGGTGATCCGCAATGACGTGGCCCCACCGCTGATGGCGGCCCCTCAGTACCGGCCCCGCCCCGCCAACCCCGATGAGATCGGAAACTTCATTGATGAGGTGAGTCCTGAGCCAGGGTGGGGCCAGGGGGTGAGGTCTCCGTGCTACACCAGCACCAGGGACACAGGCACTGACCCCTCTGTTCCCCCAGAACCTGAAGGCGGCCGACACGGACCCCACGGCTCCCCCCTACGACTCGCTGCTGGTGTTCGACTACGAGGGCAGCGGCTCCGAGGCCACCTCGCTCAGCTCCCTCAACTCCTCCGCCTCCGATGGCGACCAGGACTACGACTACCTCAGCGAGTGGGGCAGCCGCTTCCGCAAGCTGGCCGAGCTCTACGGCGGTGGTGAGGAGGACGATTAGGGACCCTCAGCCGCTGCAACCACCTCATTTCACCCCCCGGACTCACGTTGGTCTCTGCCCGGGGTGGCCGAACCCCCTCCAACACTCCCTGGACCCAGTGCCCACGTCTCCCTCACTGAGAAAAGTTCAGGCTCACTGGGGTGGGGGGTTTTGGGGTAGTCTGGGTGTTTCCTGGCCCCCTTGGCTGCAGGGCATGGAACCTTTTGGTCCATTCCCCATCCTGGAACTGAGGTGCTCCCAGTTGTGGGGGCCAGGATCAGCTCCTTCTTCCTTTTTCCATGAGGGAAAAGGGGGTTTCTGTGATGCTCTCCAAAATACCTCGTGCTCCCAGCCCTACACAGCTGATCTCCCACTGGGCTCAGATCATGAACCTGGTGACGGAGAAGTGGGATGAGGCACTCGATCAACACAGACCAAAGATGCATCGTCACAGGGAATTGTATTTACTACATTGTATATACAGGCCGATTTCTATTTTTCTGTATCCCAGATTATGGCTTGATTTCCTCCCATGTTGTGCCAGGTGTAATTAGCATGCAGTCAATGAAAGGCGCTTTCCAAAATCAAAGGGCTTTTCCAAAATCCTGACCTCTGTTTTTAGCTGTTGTCATTGTTCGTATTTTTTATCATGGGAAAAGGGTCTGACGCGAGCTGGGAAACCAGCGGTGGCCAAGTGTTGATTGCATGTTTTTTATATAAAATTGAAACAATAAATTGTTTTAAGAAAACCAAAACTCTTCTCTGCGTATGAGGCTCTGCTGATGCTTGAAGGCTGCACCTGGTGTGCAGGTGTGGCCATGGCTCCTCCACAGGACAGGTGGGCAATCCGAGTCATGGAATGGTTTGGGTTGGAAGAGAGTTTAAGGATCATCCAAATCCACCCCTCTGCATGGGCAGGGACACCTTCCACTATTCCAGATTGCTCCAAGCCCCGTCCAACCTGGCTTTGGACACTTCCAGGGATGGGGCAGCCACAGCTTCTCTGAGCGAGTGCCAGCATCGCACCACTCTCAAATGAGAGTGCCATCTCACCCTGCCCTCTGGCAGTGGGAAGCCACTGCCCCTGTCCTGTCACTGCCCACTTTGTCCCAAGTCCCGCCCCAGCTCTCCGGGAAGCGTCTCCTGCCTTTCCCGACCGCCCCAAGATGGCGGCAGCAGCACGGCCCCGCCCCTCGAGCGCCCTCCCCACTATGGCGGTGACTGCCGCCCCGCCCCATCGCTTGACCCACCCAAGATGGCGGCGCTCTCCGACAGTGGCTCCAACATGGCGGGTGACGCGGAGCCAGACCCGGAGCCGGGCCATGTGGTGGAGGCGCTGGAGCTGTTGCTGGGGCCGCCCGGTGATGGTGATAGCGCTGCCGAGCCCGGTCCGGAGCCCGCCCTGTGCCCGGAGACGCTGCGCAGGAACGCAGCGGCGCTGGAGGAGCG
>VZRN01003673.1:28218-50014 GCA_013397935.1 Dasyornis broadbenti
CGCGGGGCCCGGCTGTTCGCCGCCGCGGGCGCGCTGGCCGAGCTGGCCCGGCTGCCCGCCCTGGGCGCCCCGCTGCTCGCCCGGCACCTCCGTCTGCTCCTCGCCGGGCTCTGCGTGCTGGGACACGGCCCCGCCGCCCTCTGCCAGGTCCGTGCAACACTCGCATCCTATGTTCCCACTCTCCGGTGCTGGTGTGGGTGCCCAGCCGAGCCGTCCCTCCCGTGTCCTGCTCACCATTCCCCGTGTGAGAGAAGGGACAGGAGACACGGAACCCGCGAGGGGCTGCAGGGCACCGGCACACCGAGACGGGCAGTTTAGTGCCCAGCCAAGCTGTTCTCAACATCCCTGGTATGTTTTGTTCCAGGGTGTTTCGGAAGCGGAGCGAGCGCGGTGCCGGGAAGCCCTGCGGGACATCCTGGACCGTGTTTATCAGCCGCTGGCGGTGCAGGAGCTG
Source organism: Dasyornis broadbenti (assembly GCA_013397935.1). Taxonomy (NCBI): domain Eukaryota; kingdom Metazoa; phylum Chordata; class Aves; order Passeriformes; family Dasyornithidae; genus Dasyornis; species Dasyornis broadbenti. The sequence goes on from VZRN01003673.1 coordinate 28,673, forward strand.
CTCGTCCTGCAGGGACAGCCCAAGCAGGTACCCGGGGCCATCCCTGGCGCGGGGCTGTCGAGATCTCTACACCCGTGGTTCCCACACTCCGATGGTGCTGCTCTCCTGGAAATGCGCTTACACCTTAAAAACCCGTCCCCGAGCGCTGGCGAGGCTGCTGGGTGTGTGTCATTCCAGCCCTGCTGTGCAGGAGGGTGTGGGTGTGTCAGGGAATGTCATCGCGGCACGTGCCACCTTGGCTTGGCACCCACACCTGCCGTGCCCAGCCAAGCACAGCCTCTGCTCCTCCAAACCTCACCCTTCCCACTCGGGGCATGACACAGGGCACCTGCTGCTCTTTGGGGCCATTCCAAAGCCTCCTGGGGAGGAGGAAATGGGGAATCTCTTGAGTGTTGTTTTAAAAAGGCCCTATGGGATAATGCCCTTAATAGAATCCCAGAATGGCTTGGGCTGAAAGGGAGCTCAAAGTTCATCTTGTTCCATCCCCTGCTATGGGCAGGGACACCTTCCACTAGACCCAATTGCTCTAAGCCCTGTCCAGCCTGGCCTTGGACACTTCCAGACATGAAATAACATGCTAAGCACTTGAGGGCTGACGTCTCTCATTAATTCCTGATTTCCTTCGTGCTACGAGATGAAGCAGCAATTCAAAGCCTGTCCGTGTCCTGTGCTCTCTGTCAGAGCATGGGCTGTGTGGCCAGAGGTGGGGTTGGCACAGGTGTGTGCAGACACGCTCCTTACCCTGCTCCTTTGCTCCCTTCCAGAGGTCTCTGAGTGCCAGGGCAGCTCCGGCCTGGCTGCGGCGGCTCTGTGGGCACCTGCTCTCCGAGAGGCTGCTGAGGCCCAGCGGGGTGCAGGCCGTAGTTCGGGGTATCTTGGAGGGGACAGATGGTGAGTGGGGTGCTCTGGGTCCCAGGATCACAGATTCAGAGGTGTGTGAGACAGTTCATCCCATGAGAGGCCCAGAAGGGCAGAGCCACCAGAGCTGGATGCGGGAACTGGCTTGTGCTGGGCCAAGGTGACTTGGTAACACACAGACTTTGCCTCTGACTGCCCCAGTTTGGGATACAGTGTGTTTGAGGCCTACACTAAAAGGCCCCAAGCCGATTTATTCTGTTTGTGCCTCAATGGAGTCACACCTCGTCTGTGTCCAGAGCAGGATCGGTCCCAGGGAATGCCCTGTCCCAGTGCCAGTGGGAGCCATGCTGGGCACTGGGCTGTAGGGACAGTGAGACCCATCCCATCCCCTGCTCTCCATGTCCTGCCAGGGAGGGAAGCTGTTGATCTCCAAAAGCTGAATCCCAGTTTTTAGTGCCAAAACCTTCTCCAGCCAGCTCCAACCTGATGGTACCATCCAAGCACGACCTCTCGCCACCCTTTGGCTCACCCACCTGGCTGTAGAAGTTGTTTTTCATTATCAAAGCTCTTGCTCAGCAATTTTTCCGTTTCTATCCTTAAGTTCAGGTGTCTCTTGAAAGATGCTTGGTTTAACAAGAGCAATAAAAGCTCAAAATCCAATTTTTGGCTGGGAACACCTGGCTTCAGCCAGAGCTGGCCGTGGGTCAGAGCTGATCCGGGATTTCTGCTGCTGTTGCAGGCGGTGCTGGCGCTGAAACAGCAGCTCTGGACTGGAGGAAGTGTGATGCAGTTGGGAAGATCCTGGCTGCCTGCCCACAGCAGTGCCTGTCCCTTGAGGACTACTATAGACAGGTGTGCCCCCAGGTAAGTCCATCGCCTCCTCCGCCGGGGAATGTGGAGCCAGCTCCCAGCTTGGGGAGTGGTGGGGCTGTTCCTTTTGCTTGAGTGTGGCCTGGCTCAAGCCAGCGCAATGTGGATGTGTTTTTCTGGCAGTGGGACATGTTTCCACTCTTGAATTTTCCATGTTTTATTGAAATGCTGGATGATGTTGTCTGATCACACGAGGTGCTTGGCACTGTGCTACACAGAGCTCTGTGTGGAGCTCTTGCTTCCAGCCTTTGGCTCTGGGAGTGGTGCAAGCTTCTGGTTTGAGCCCAGAAAGGCATCCTGCGTGCGTGGGAAGGACACTGGCTCTTCCACACATGGAATGTCATGCCAGATGCCCAGCAAAGCAGCACATGGGCGGCTTCTTAGCTGCTGCTGCGAGGAGCCAGGCTTCCCCCCTCTGAGAGGGTGCTGATCCTTGTTCCTTTATCATGGACTTTTCTTGCAGGTTCTGAACTTGCTGCACATCCAGGACAAAGTGGCAGCGCGGCAGTTCCAGCGTGTGGCCACCACCACGCTGCTCACCATGGCCAGGGAGCAGCCACAGCTGGCAGAGAGGCACCTGCTCCAGCCCCTGCTGGCCCCGCTCCGCCGCTGCTCTGAGGCCACAGGTACCCGGGTCAGGGAAGGGTCTGCTTTCTCTCCTCACTGGTTTTTGTCATTCCATCCGAATTTTTCCTCGGGCCAGCAGCCAGGCCGCCAGCTCTCCATGCCGACCATCAGTCTGTCTGGTTACAGCGAATTTATTCCTGCTTGAGTCCGGTTACTGCAGCGTGGGAGCTGAGCAGTTTGGCTCTGCCATGTGCTCCTTGGGAAATCTTCCCAATCTGACACCCTCGTTCTGGGCTTCCGGACGGAAGCCATCGGTTCCCCACACTGACCAGCAGCTCTCCAGGGAATCATCCATCTCCCAGTTGTGGTCTGCCTTGATTTCCGTGTGTCCTTGGGGGGTTACAGCTCTGCAGCACAATGAACACGGCCAGTGAGGGCTGGTCTGTTCCCATGGAGAGGGACGGGAGTTATGGAAGTGTTTTTGGGTGTAGGGAGTGGTGGGGTGGCTCTGCTGCTGTGGGCTCTGGGCTGTTTTGGGGGGGCTCATGTCTCTGCCCTTTGCTTTCAGAGCTGGCACTGAACGATTTGGCAGCAGGGGCAGTGCTGGTGCCAGAGGCAGAGCTGGGCAGCTGTGTGGAAGATGTGCTCAAGGTACCCTGTCTGCTTTGGGTGAGAAAAAGAGCTGGTTTGAGAGCTGGTGAGCAGTTCAGTGTATGCTGGACCACACAAACCCAGTGTCTCCTGCAGTGGTGCTCAGTCACCTCATCTTCATCTGCAGGAGTGCCCCAGCCTCCACATGGGCTGTGCCAGGGCTTCACCACCCTCACAAGGAAGGATTCCTTCCCAGTAGCCCATTTAACCCACCTCTGGCACTTGGAAGCCATTCCCCCTTGTCCTGTCACTCCAGGCCCTTGTCCAAAGTCTCTCTCCAGCTCTCTTGGAGCCCCTTTAGGCACTGTAAGGAGCTGTAAGATTTCCTTGGTGCACAGGTCTTGGTTCTGGCGTTTGGGGGATTGGTGGGGTGGATCCTTGTGCTTCCTATGAAGGATGAGGGATTTTTGTGGAGGTGTCTCCTGTGACACCTCCCCTCATATCTCCATTTCCTACCATTCCCACCAGTATCCCCAGTGCCACGTTGCAGGCTCCAGCAGCTTCCTGCTGCATATTCCAACCCAGAAGGACATCTCTGGCCCAGGAATTGAAATTTCAGGAGCTGGTGACTTGCTTCCTGGCATGCCCCGAGGCAGGCTAAGCTCTTAAATGCTGGGATTGTTGTATATTTTTCCCAGTAATGATCTGTTGTAACTGGCTGGCAGGCAGAGACCGGTCTGGAGGGCTGCTCCCTTGCAGTGCAGCGCTGGGGGGGTTGGGGTGGGTCCCTCCTTAATGCCAGAGCACTGGAGGCCTGACAGCAGCTAGATTAGTGAGGGGACCCTGCGTTTGGGGGGGTTTTCTTGCCTAGCAAGTGTCATTTGATGCTTGGTGAGAAACCATCCTTGGGGCTTCATCGGGGAGGCTTTGTGTACACAAAGGTCTGGGGAGGAGGAACGGCTCCGTGGGGATTAGCAGAGGGAAACAGGTCTGTTTGCATCAGTGGAGCAGGGCAGGGCCCTGTGGGGACCATCTCCCTCCAGCCTCGGGCAGCTCTGTCCCCACGACACCTCCAGCCCTGGAACGGGGATTGCTGTGGCGGTCCAGGGTGTGGGGATCAGGAAGCCAGAGGTGTGGAGAGGAGTTTGGAGATGTGGGGAGAAGGTTGGAGGTGTGGAGAGGAGAAGGTCAGAGGTGAGGGGTGTGAGGTTGGAGGTGTGAGGAATGGGAGGACAGAGAGGGGACTCTACTGTGAAGGAACAGCACCTTCTGAGGAGGTAGTTGGCAACCTGAGACAGCTGGAAATCCCTTGGAGAGCTTGGGAAGAGACTTTATTTCCCTGTCTTACCCTTTTTTTAAAAGGTAAAATCTATGGAGGGAGAAAGAACCTTCCAAAACAGAACCTGAACACAGCAACCTTGAGTAAACCCTGAGTCCAGCTGGCAGGGTTTGGTATTTAACCACTTTCTAGACCAAATTTTCCCAGTATTATGGCTCTAACTGAAAGCATCCTATCCAGCTTTTAGTTTTGGATAATTCCTTTAGAAGGATCCAAAAGGAAACTGAGGCTTCTGTGAGTGTGTTTCCTGTGCTCTGTGGGATGTGTGCAGTGAGCCTGGGAAGGGTGGTCTGGGTTTGTGGAGGGCATTGACAGCTGCCTGAGGTGGAGGACAGGAGCAGAGCCCCTGCAATCCCCCCAGAGCCCCTACAGCCCAGTGCCTCAGCTCAGCACCCACCAGCCCAGCTGCCCTGCTACTGGATTGATCTCTGCGTTTGAGATTTGCAGTAATTCCGTAAAGATTTGCTCATTCCAAGGGGCCTTTTACATCTCTGGGTAAGGCAGGACCTTACCCCTAAGCAGTAGACTTCCCGAGTAGCTGTCTGCAGCCGTCCTGTGGCTTGGAGCCCTGCTGTGGTTTAGCAAATGCTTGGGTGCTGAAGGCAGGTTTTAACAGGGAATATGGCACAATCAGGGAAGAGAGCCTCCAGACCGAAGGAAGAGGCTGAGGACCCTCCACCACCCTCGGTGACAGCTGCCCTGTGCACAGGCAGGTTCCTGAACTCCCCTCTGCCCCATGCAGGTGTTTGACTCCCCTCCCTATGCCCTTCTCTCTGTAGGTGTATGTGGTTGGGAATGACAGCTCGAGCCTGCTGCTGGGATCCTTACAGTCAGTCCTGGGAGTGGTTTTTTCCCTCCATTCCTTCGCCAAGCAGAATGTGTCATACTTACGGTAAGGGAGGATTTGTACTCGGCTTCTGCTGGGGTTTCATCTGCTGGGCTCTGCCCACCTCCAACAGCCACGCTCAGGGCACAGGCAGGAGCAGAGATCCATCTTCTCATCCCAGAGCACTCTCATTCCAAGCTGGCAGTAACCACAGGCAGTAACCACAGGCAGGGCACATGACCTCACTGGCAGCCCGAGGAAGCAGTTCTCACATTAGTTCTTGTCTTCCTTGGAGCCAGAGTGTTCCACGTAGAGGCAAGCGTGCCCTCAGGAGCGCAGCGTGGCTGTGCCTATAGCAGGGATTGGGGTTGTCCATGGATGGGGGCAGTGATACTGGAAACTGGCCGGAAGGATCTACAAATAGCATAAAAGCTGGATAAACAGATCAAGCACAGCCTCTTGGAAGTACAGGGTCATTCTCCAATCTGGGATCACTCTCCTCTGGTACAGTCAGAACCTGCCTCCTGGCAGCTGATCCCCATCCCATGCCCAGCTCCCCATGAGTGGTGTACAGTGGGGAGCACCACGTCTGCCAGTCGTGGTGGCAGGGCCAGGGGTGACCAGGTGCTGCCTGTCCTCTCTCCTTGCTCCCCCCAGGCTTTACCTGGAGTTAGGACCGGCCTGGTAAAAACATTCCTGCTGGGGTTACGCTGTGCTCTGGTGATCCTGGCGTGTGGAGGCTTTCCCTAAAAGGTGTGTGTAGACACGGCCCCTGCTGTTATTAAAGGCATCATTAATCACTTCAAAGAGCAGCGAGTGCTGTGACAAGTTGGTGGAACATGCCAAGTTTGCGCTGCTGCTGGGCCAGCAGTCGCTGCTTCCTTTGCTAAGGAATTTGGCAGGGATGACTGAACCCGCAGCTGCCTGGAAGTGTTCGGGTTTCCAGACCCCTGGCACAGCCCAGCGCGGCTGCTCCACCTCATTAACCTGCTTCTTTCCTTGGCAGGGCTCCCCATGCCACCTCAGTGCTCCCATGTCCTTCCTCCTCTCCCTTGTCTCTGCCACCAGTCCTTGTCACCTCGGTGTGAGGCGCAGGCAGGGTGTGCCAGGGATGCTCACAGTGCTCCCTTCCTTGCCAGCCTGAAGTGTGGAGGGACCCAAATCCTTCCATCTGGGAATACCAGAAGGGCAGGATGTGCTGCTGATCCCCTTGGGAACAGGCACAAATGCCTTCAGCTGCCAGAGCCAGGAGCTGGAGCATCCCAAGAAGAGCCTGTGGCCACTCCAGAGCATTCCAGTCATGTCCCTCATCCCAAAACATGTCTCAGGGAGGGTGCAGTGAGCAGAACAATGTCACCACTGGCTCCTTTCTCCTTGGCAGCTCCCCATGCCAGGAGATCCTGCTGTGGTTCCTGGAGAAGGCGGAGCGGGAGCGGTCCCTGGCCGTGCTGGAAGGCCTGGCCGGGCTGAGCAGCTGTGTGCCCTCCCTTCATCCACGGTGCCAGCTCCGTGTGGGCAGCGAGGGCGGTGCTGCCGTCGTGGTGGAGGAAACCATCAGGTGAGTGCTGTGGGAAAGTCCCCAGGGTCACTCAGTGCCCAGGGCTTTCTGGGGGAGCCTGGCAGAGAGAGTCCAGGCAAGCAGGGGCTGCCAGTGCCATCCCAGCAGGGTCTCATTCCCTCAAGCTCAGGCAGGTGATGATTCCACACAGCCCCCAGCTTCCCTGGATATGGTGCAGAGCTCCGACTCCCAGCCCAAAAGGCATCACCTGAGCACTGGTGTGCACTCCATGCCTGCTTCTCCTGACTCCTGAGCCCTGCCTGTGCAGAGTCTGGGAATGGGATGTGCTTTTTCAATGCCAGCTGTCCCCAAATTCAACTTCTAACCTCCAGCCCGAGCTTGCCTAGTGACACAGTAAGCAGAGTCCCTCGGGCACAGGTGGCCCTGTCACAGCACAGACTGTGGCAGTGCCAGCATCGCAGACCAGCCACGGAGCTCCTCTGGCGCAGGCAGATGGTCTCTGAGTAGAGGCAGAGCTGGCCATGCTGGGAATAAACTGCAGCCTTTAGTCTCCAGCCACGCAGCCTGGGACATCCGGCAGCAGGAGGCTGGGTTTACAGAGAGGGGCTGTGAGCTGGCAGGAGGGCCCAGGGCAGCACTGTGGGGCAGGCAGAGGCACAGCTGTGCCCAGGGCTGTGCTGGGAGCTGGGAGAATCCACAGCAAAATCCCTACAAATAGGTTTGGTTTGGCTTCTTTTCATGCTATTCCTGACCTGAGTTAGAGTTACAGGCTGGTTTGGGTTGGAAAGGACCTTAAAGGTCATCCAGTGCCACCCCCTGCAATGGACAGGGGCACCTTCCACTGTCCCCAGTTCCTCCAAGCCCCATCCAACCTGGCCTGGGACACTTCGAAGGATGGGGCAGCCACAGCTGCTCTGGGCACCCTGTGCCAGGGCCTCCCCACCCTCACAGGAAAGAATTCCTTCCCATTATCCCATCGAACCCACCTTCAATCAGTGGGAAGCCATTCCCCCTTGAAGCAGCTCTGCCTTGCTTAAACTGGGAATACTTTAAACTGGTTCTGTTATGGCCCTGGCTCTGCCCTGCCCCTACCTCCACAGCTCTGACCGCTGCCTAACTTAGCCAGCACTAATCCTGTTACTTACGGGGTGGCTGGATGAAATGTATGTTTTGGGCTCATGGTTTCTGTTAATGACTGCAGGTTGGTTAATAAACAGAGCCCAAATGACCTGGGCAATGTTTGGCTCAGCTGCCTCCAGGGCTCTGCTGGGAAATGCTGGGAAGGAAAGCTTCCAGGGAAATGCAGACTGGGATTTCACCATGCCCTGGAGTCTGGGGATCAGGGGGTTCTGGGTGTGTTTGTGTTGGTGACACAGTGACCTGTTCCAGCGATGAAGATGAGGCCCTGTACCAGAAGATCTCCTCAGAGCAGTGCCACGTGGAGAGCTTGGTGGAGCTCCTGTCCCACTGCCAGAAGAGCTGTCTGGCCGGAGACTTCTTCATCCACTGCCTGCAGGTGAGGGCAGCCAGTCCCTGGTTGGGGCACAGCTGTGGGAAGGGGATTCCTGCACAAGCAGAAGGCAAAAGAAGGATCATCCCCCTGTGTGTCCTGGGGTACAGCCCATGCTGGAGCAGCCCTTTGTGCTGGGTGGGAAGCCAAGGAGATGGAGCAGCCCTGTCCCTGAAGGGGTTAACCCTCATCCCTGCCTGGGCTGTTTGAACAACAGGAGCGTGTCTGAAGTGCGTTGGAGGCTGGGAATAATCCCTGTTGTTTCCTTGGCTGTAGCAGAGGGGCCCCGTACCTGCTTCCTTTGATCCCACTTGGAGCCTCCGCGAATCCCTCCAGGCCTAGGCTGGACTTGGATTTTGTGCCCCCAGCCCTTAGTCACAGGGGGGGATAGGAATGGGAAACGCAGGAGCTGTGGACAGCTCTCAGAGACCTTCATGTACCAACTGGAAAGTGGTGTTGGTGTGAGGAGTCATCTGGCATTCCTGGCATGGGTTCCCGGTGTTTGACCGCTGCCTCTCTGTGCCCTGCACTCCCTTCCCGGCAGGAGTTGACTCAGGTGGCTGCAGAGGACGAGGTGGCTCCAAACCCATCTGTGGAGCCTGGAGGGACTTTGCTGGAGCTGGAGCAGCACCAGGCCAGGCAGGGAAGGAAGCTGCTGGTCCTGCAGCTCGTGGCCGCACTGTGCGAAGGCGTCTCTGACACCGTGTTCACTGACATTGTGCAGGTTGGTCATGGCAAACCCCAGGGGTCTCGGCTGAACACTTCCAGGAGGAAAGGCTGGGGGAGCTGGGATTGCTTGGCCTGGGGAAGAGAAGGGTCCAGGGTGACCTTAGAGAAACTTCCAGGGAGTAAAGGAGCTCCAAGAGAGCTGGAGAGGGACTTTGTATCAAGGGCCTGAAGTGACAGGACAAAGGGGAATGGGTTCCCACTGCCAGAGGGTTAGATGGGATATCGGGAAGAAATTCCTCCCTGTGAGCATGGTGAGGCCCTGGCACAGGCTGCTCAGAGAAGCTGTGGCCGCCCCTGGATCCCTGGAAGTGTCCAAGGCCAGGTTGGATGGGAGCAACCTGGTTGACATAACTGTGCTCCTACATCCAGGAAATGGCAGTACCAAATTTATTAAATACTGTGGTTTCAAAGGGCACTGGGGCTCCTTGAGCCTGGTCCCAAAAAGGGTTGTTAAAATACGGCACATCTTTCCCCCTGAGCCCACCCTGGATGGGTTTGGCTGTGCCGGTCAGGAAGGCGGGTGAATGCCAAGGACAGCGTGGCATTCCCTTGCGGATCCCTGCCGATCCCCTGCAGATCCGATGTCTTTTAACTTCCTCATCCTGTTTTTTATCGCAGTTTTTCCCCCAGTGCCCCAGCTATGCCAGCTCCCTGTGCTGCCGTGGGCAGAGGCAGTCATGGCTCAGGCAGGTTTCCTCACGTTTCCTTTGGGACAAAGGAGCCTTTGTGTGCTCAGCAGCAGGGGGGACACAGCCAGCAGCGCTTTGCCCCCACCTGCCTCCCCATCACACCCACCCGCTGGGGCCGGAGAGTCGGGGTGGGAAATGGGGAAGGGTTTTGCCAGGTTTCAGGGTCCAGCTGGGAGTCTGGGATAAAAACCCACCACCAAAGAAATCCAGACAAAAAATCCATTATCCTCCTGCCTGGGGTTGTGTTTCAGGGAGGCCCCTGGGCTGGGACAGGGACAGGCTTTGAGCAGGTTCTGCAGTCTGGGGTTCCCTGGGGCGTTTGGGGGCCCTAATGGGGTGGGAGCAAGTGGGATCCATCCTTCCAATGCTGGAGCCCAGGAGCAGCGGCTGCTGTGGCCCCCTCAACTGCACATTTGTTTTATTTACATATTCTCCTCCATAACCAAGGTCAGCTTGATTTTCTCACTGCACCAAGGATTCTCTCCTCCTCCCTGAGACACAACCAGTGTTTTATTTTTCAAACTTTTTCCCTCACACTTTAAAATGGTTTTTTTTACTACATTACTTTTTAAAGTTTTTCTCAGCTGCCATCTATTCTTTATTCGCAATTTTCCTCTTTTTATATTAAAGCTTTCCTTTTTTTGTATTAACTTGTGTATCACTGTGTTGTGAAAGCAAATATTCCAATTTTTTTTACTTACTTGCTGTTTGATGGAATTTCTTCTCTGGAATAATTATCCCAGCAGGTATCTGAGCTTTTCACGCAGCCTTTTTCAAAAGGCTTTTCCCACAGCCTCCCTCCTTGCGTAAGGGATGTGCTTAAGGAAGCTGGCAGCTGAGGAAATGCTGCCTGCACCCAGTGCCCTGGGAACTGGAAGTTTGGGATTTGGTGCAATAGGACCTTGTTGCCCTCGCACTTTGTCTTCCGAAATAGGAACACAATAGTTCCTCTTTTTTTTTTTTTGCAACACAGCTGTTAGGTTGGACCCTGATGCAACCCCTTCCTGGGCTTGTCTGGGAGAAGATAAGGCATGGAGAACGTCAGCTCCCTAATTGCAAGATTTGTTAGGAAGGCAGGAAGCCTGTGGGACCAAAGGTGTTGGTGCCAAGTGTGGAGAAGGCCGATGCCAACCAGGCAGGATCGTTACAGGCTTGTGGAATAAAAATATTATATAGAATAGAATAGAATATAAAATATATAAAAACGTGGAAAAAATCACAAAGTAGGTGAGAACACAGGAAATGGCCAGGCTGGAGTGTCAGCTCTGCAGGGTGAGTGGGAGGCTGGCAGGGAGAGTTGCGGACAGGGGCTGGAGCTCCTTGGCTCTGGAATTTCCAAGGCTTTAGCTAGGGCAGTCCCATACAGACCCTTGTTGCCACCACCTTGACCTTCTGTCTGGGACTATCCCAGTTGCCTTCCCAGCTTCCATGCCATGGTGAAGCCAGGCAGGAGGCAGAGGTGGAGCTGGGACCCCTCTGCTCCTGCAGCCCCACAGGGGCTTCTGCTGCTGAGAGACTCCACCATTTAACCATCACCTTTTCCCAGCTGTGGATGTGACTGGGCTGAGCCCACTCTGAGATGGGGGGTAGTGGCAACAGGAGGAAAATGGGAAGGGTTTTACAGAACTACAGAATCACAGGATATTCTGAACTGGAAGGGACCCACAGGGTTCACTGAGTACAACTCCTGGCCCTGCACAGCACACCCCAACAATCCCACCCTCTGCATCCCTGAGAGCGTTGTCCAAACACTCCTTGAATTTGCATGGAATTGTGCTAGAGAACTGCATGGGATGGGGAGACTCAGCTGGGCGCAGAGGCAGCGGGAGCTGCAGAGGTGGTGATTCGGGGTGTCCCCATTCCTTACGGCTGTTCCCGTGGCAGGTGGAGGAGTTCGTGGCGGCCGTGCTGCGCCGGGCCTGTGTCCACCCCGCCCAGGGCCCCGGCGCGGCGGCCGAGGCGCAGACCCTCGCCATGGCCATGGGGCTCGTGGCCGCCGTGCTCGGCGGGGCTGTCCAGGTGAGGGGCGAAGCTCGGTGGGTGTGGGCTGGGGGATCTGGGCACTGCCATGCCCAGCTGAGGGTGCTGCTGCACGTCTGGGTGCTCTGGGCTGGGGTCTCTGCTCGGTCGCAGCCTGTCTGTATATATATATATGTATTTATATACACACATATATCTGGTTTTCCCTTGGGGCAGTGCCAGGGTGCTGACTAAGGATTCAATCTGAGCAGGGCACCCCCAAGAGCCCAATTAACTAATTAATAATCTCGTCCAAAAAGGCACTGACAGAGCAGTACAGTCACACACAGGATCTTTAAATACCAGCACTGTACCCTCTGCATCCCCACACGGTCACAGACTCCAGCTCTGGAGCATTGTGAACTTCCCATGTGGACTGTACCCTTGAAAATCCTCTTATATTTTTATATTTACATTTTATACATATTTATATTGTTATTTATATCTCTCAGTTACTTTGCAATACCTATATATATATGAGCTCTGTGTCGCTTGGGTGTCAGTGGAGCCGCAGTGGGGAGCAATGGCACGTCCATTAATGTGCTGCCATCACTGAGCTGCTGGGGTTGCTTCATCCCTGGATTTGCCCAAAGGAAAATCCAGCTGTTAACGGAAAAAGATAATTTATTGTGTCTTATTGCTGCGTGTCTGACACTGGGAAAAGAACAGTAGTTGCAGAGAAGTTAAAGCTGGAGTCTTGTGGCTGCAATGGGCCCCTCCCAGGCAAGCTCCTGCACCCTCTTTGGCGTTAATGGGAGTGACATAATTTGGAAAATGGAATGTGAAAGGTTTTGGAAGCAGCTACAGAGCTGTTTGGGTTTCAACAGGCAAGGGTTTTTATGTAATCATCCAAAATCTCTGCTAAAGCACCCCTTTCCAGGCCTCACATCCCAGATTCTAGCAGTTAATTCCAGGTTAGGGCAGGAGCTTCTCCAGCTCGGGATAGGTCATGGCTGCCATGCCAGGAGTGTCCTTCCAGGCAGGGCTGATGGCAAGTCTGGCACAGTGTTGGTGGCAGGGATGTCCCTGGCTTGGCCCCCGTGCACAGACACCGCTGTTCTTCACACCCTTCCCACCTTCTCCTGTGGCTGCTGCCGGAGATGTCAGGGCTGGGATCGGCACTGGGCTGAGGGGAGCTCGTGGTGCTCGGAACCCACCTCAAGGGCTGGGGCTGGGGCTATGCAGGGGCTCTGGGGCTCTTCACCCCCAAGTATCCCAAGGAGTGAAGCCTCATGACATTGGTGCCAGCACTGCTTTTCTCCCTCCACAGCTCCAATCCAGTGATTTCGTGGTGCTGAAGCGCCTGGTGCCGCTGCTGGAGGAGCTGTCCCGCACCTACCCTGATCCCCTCACCCAGGAGCTGGCCTCGGACCTGCGCATCGCCGTCTGCACCCATGGCGCCTGTGCCCCCGGCACGGTGGGCGCCGCTGCCGATGGCGTGCTGGGCAGGAAGCCTGGCACGGGAGCACAGAGCCCTGCTGGCATTCCCAGCAGAGCCCCCAGCTCCCCATCGCCACGGCACGGGCACGACAGCCCCTCGGCTCACAGGGAAGGGAGCGAAGAGCAGAGCACAGGCCACGAGCCCAGTGCCACCAGTCCCTCTCCAGCCCCATGTGCTGACAGCCTGGCCCCGGCTGGGCTCCAGGAGCTGCTGGTGTCAGCCTATGACCCCCAGCCCCCCGGCCGGGCAGCTGCCCTGCGCCGCCTGGCCAGCCTGGTCACCCAGCGGAATCCGGAGGCACTTCAGCTTCAGGAGAAACTGCTGGAGGTACCAGGCTCCTGCTGTGTCCCCTGTCCCTTGCCTTGGTCCCTGTCTCCTGCTGTGTCCCCTGTCCCATGCCCCATCCCAGCAGAGCTGGTGCTGAATGTGCCATCAGGCTGGAGATGGTCACGATTATCGGAGCCCTCTGGCCTTGCTGGCCCAGCCCCGGGTCACTGCTGATAGCGTTTTCCTTCCTTCAGGTGTTCCTGGAGAATGTGCAGCACGAGGATGCCTTTGTCTACCTCTCAGCCATCCAAGGTGAGTAGTGCCTGTTGGGGCAAGTGCCAGCACTTTGTAAGGGAAGGTTTTGTTCTGGGGGGCTCTGGGCCATGGGCGTGAAGAGCAGCAGAGCCATGGCCAGGCTGAGGGCTCAGCATCTCCTGCCCTCCCAGACTGTGGCTTCATGCTGTTCACTCAAGCCTGGGGCCACATGTGGGCTCCATGCTGAGTTCCTGAAGCTGGAGACTTCATCTCCCGGTTGTTCTTACTTGCTGGAGCTGGTCACCATCCCTGTGCCAGGTGTGTGCCACCAGCTGGGGCTGCAGTTCCAGCACAGTGTGGGCACAGCCCCGGCACCCCGGCCTGGCACCCACTGAAGGGTCTGTTCATCTGAGGCTGGCAGAGGAGCAGGGCCAGGGGGACCCACTGGTGCTCCCTCAGGGCTCTGCCAAGGTGGCAGTTCCTGAGTACTCACATCGCTTCCCAGGAAACCGTCAGGTCAGTGCTTGCTCTGGCACGCTCAGCACAGCCCCGCAGCACCGGGCTGCCCATGGGATCTGCGGGACACACAGGTGTCCTGTGTGACCACAGACGGTCACAGTCTGCTGGGTTCTGTGGAAGGGAGGTGCCGTTCCCTTGGCCCGCAGCAATGCTGGCACCGCTGCCGTTGGGTTGGTAACCTTTGGCAGCAGCTGGGAAAGGAGTTTATGCCGTGCTTCCCGCTGCCTGTACGGTCTTGAGAGGGACGGGTCTGTCCTTGCCCCGCGGCTGAAGCACAAAGGCTGTAACCGTCCCGGTGATTAACGCTCCGGTGCAGCTGCCGCACGTTTGGCAGTGCGGCCGAGGCGGTGATTAACCCTGACGCGGTTCCTTGCGGCACTGACTCACCCGGCCCATGGCAGCGGCACCTGTGCCGTGCCGAGCTGTGCCAGGCCGTGCCATGCCGAGCGTGGGGCTGCTGGCCATGCCAGATGGGTCCCCACAGTCCCACTTGCTCCCTGTCACAGCGGTGAGGCTGGGGCTGAGCCAGTGCTTGTGGCATCACTGGGTTTCGTGGAGCCGGACTCCAGTGATGTGTTCCTGCTGTATTGGACACCACACCTGGAATTCTGGGGTCAGTTCCGGGCCCCTCATGACAAGACGGACATTGAGGGGCTGGAGTGTGTTCAGGGAAGGGCAATGGAGCTGGAGAAGGGTCTGATCTCTGTGTCTGGGATCTGATCTCTCATCATCCCCAGGAAGATGTGGCAGACATATGGCACACTCTGGCTTCTGCTCCCAGTCTGGGCCAGGCAAATTTGGCAGGGACATAGATATGATGGCCAGGAGCTGGGAGCAGTGACCAGACCCTGTGCCCAAGCACTGGCCTCAGTGCCCAGCTGCCCCCAGTGCACCAAGTCCACACTGGGTCAGAGGGCATCACCCAGCAGCAGCGAGCAGACACCTGCTGCCAGCTGCTCCATTACTGATTTTCCAGCTTTTCTCCCCTCCAGGCATTGCCTTGCTCTCCAGTGAGTACCCAGAGCGGATCCTGCCTGTCCTGCTGGCACAGTACGAGTGCCCAGCACAGGGCACAGAGGATGCTGCAGCTGCTGTCACCAGGATGAAGCTGGGCGAGGTGCTGATGCGTGTCACCCGGGCGCTGGGTGAGTCCATGACCGTGGGCACAGCACTGCCCGCTGCCAGCAGCCACAGCACCGCTCGGCCTCACCAAATCCCAGGGGAAAGCGCACAGGGGATTTTTGTTGTTGGTAGGTGGGAAGGGTCTGGAAGCCGAAGGGAAGCTGGCCAGGGTTTGGCAGCAGCAGGAGCAGGATGATGGGTCCTGCCAGCAGCCCACCATCCCCTCAGTCGACAGCGCCAAGCTTGGAGATTGCCGGGAAGCGCCCGGACACGCAGGGCTGAGGGGTAGAAGCTGGATGAGGCCTTTCCGGCAGCCGTTGTTGGTACACGTCCTAAAATGCCTCGTCTGACTCTGTGGAGGAGGCCAGGCCAGTGGAAGCACACAGCTGGAGCTCTCCATGGCCAGGGAGCTGGCAGCTGGTGTCCGCAGTGCTGGGACAGCCGGGCAGGGGCCCCTGGTCTCTGAGCAGGCATTGCATGCCTTGGCTGGGGATGCCCCTGAAGAGCCCGGACCCCCTGAGCCCTGGGGCTGTGACTCCCCTGTGGCCTGTGCCATGTCCCCTGGCCCTAGTGGCATCCCTGGTCTCTGCCACCTGTGGCATCTCACAGTGCCAGGCTGTGCCACTGTCTGGCCCTGCTGCTGGGATGGGGACAGAGCATCCCACTGTCTCCTGTGGGGCTCCAGCGATCAGCCCAGAGCCCCTTGGTTCCAGACTCCCCTGGGTGATGTCCCTGTGTCTGGCCTGGTGTGGGATTTCCCTTGGCAGCTGCCCTGGGGATGGTGGCACGGCCTCCACCGTGCTCTCCCCGCTGCCCGTGGTGCCGCTGCCGCGGGCAGCTGCTCCGGCGCGTCCCAGCTCGCTGGCGTATTTATAGAACAAATTGCACCAAGTTGTTTCTGTTGCAAAGCTTCAGCATCTGAGAGCGAGGGTTTACCCAGCGCTTCCAGGATCGCTCTGCTCTCTGTGGCTCTGAGCTCTCCTGCTCTGCCGAGGGACTGCCATGCCTTCTTCCTGCCATCCCACTGGAGCGGCTTTCCCTGTCTAGGAGGGGAAGGGAAGTGCCCCATGTCCCTTCTGTAGCCATCTGGCACAGAGGCCGGTGCACTGTTGGCTTTGGAGGGAACGCATCCTACTCGGATCACCCTGCTCTGTTCATACTACTGTAATTCCAAGTCCTGGGAAGCA
Source organism: Dasyornis broadbenti (assembly GCA_013397935.1). Classification (NCBI taxonomy): domain Eukaryota; kingdom Metazoa; phylum Chordata; class Aves; order Passeriformes; family Dasyornithidae; genus Dasyornis; species Dasyornis broadbenti. Next base: position 44,981 of record VZRN01003673.1, read on the forward strand.
GGCACAGAGCAGGATGCATTCCCAGAAAGTCCTTGGCATCACAGAGCTGCCCTGAGCTGCCCCACCCTGTTCCAGACTGCAGCCCTGAGCCCCCACATGCAGGGCAATGGGGACCTTCCATTGCCCGCAGGATCATTCCTGTCCCCACACCATCCCGCTGCCTCCCCCTGCTGCAGGACGCCGTCGTCCGAGGAGCTTCCAGAGCTTGGGAGAGCTGGAAAATCACAGAACTCCCAGGCCAGCTGGCCTTCCAGAGTTTTCTTTCCACCCCTCGAAGCCTGGCCCAGTGGGAGATGTGCCCACACCATGGGGCACACAGCTGCTCAGCTACTGTGGGATGACCACATCCCTGGGATGGTTGTGGATGCTGCGCAGGGGCCTGACTCTCATTAGCAGGTCACACTTGCACAGTGCCTCTGTGGGCTGTTTGGGGCAGGGGCTTGGGTCTGGAATTGGCGTGTTTGCAGGACCCTGAGTGACCCCACGGGAGGACTGGGGAGTGCCGAAGAGCCCCAAGGTCTGTCCTGTGGGGTGTGTGCTGAGGGGCACAAGCCATGCTCCAGATGTTGCATCCAGCTGTTCAGTGGTGCTGCAAGGCAGACGCCCAATCCATCTGTTCCCAAAGGAGCCAGGGCTTTGGCAGGAAGGGCGGGCCTTTCCATGCCGGTGACACACAGCTCTGCTCCCTCTTGCAGGGGACATGGTGTTCCAGCACCGGGAGCCGCTGATCCGGGCCTTCCTGCGGGGTGCCCGGGATCCCGACAGTGCCCTGAGGGCAAGCAGCCTCTCCAACCTGGGTGAGCTCTGCCAGCACCTCGGCTTCCAGCTGGGATCCATCATCCAGGAGGTACCGGCTCCATCCTTCCCCGATCCTGCCTGGGGAGCATGGGGCTGTCTCGTTATGAGCAGGTTCATTAGCCCATGGTTGGGCTGCTGAGGACATGGGAATGGGACGTTTCCGTATGGAAGCAGGACATTTCCATAAAGGACATGAGTGACAATTGCTGGTATTATGGAGTATAAAAGCCATGGGGCCTGGAGCAAACACTAGGGAGGTTCCAGCCCTGATTTTTAGGTGCCTGCTCCACCCATGACAGCCACTGCCAGAGGAGACCTGGGGGCACAAGTGGTGGCTGCCAGAGACACCTCCCGCTTAATGACACCTCGTTACCCTCCCGTTATCATAATTGTCGTTATCAGTACCATCAGTATCACAGAGCTGGCCCTCACCCCGGCTGCAGGCTGTGGATGAGACGTGGCTGCCCGGAGCTGCTGGAGCTGTGATCCCAGTGGGGTGAGCCCAACTCCCGGGGGCCCAGCAGCCCTGGAGCCGACGGGTCTGTGCCCCGCGGCAGCCAGAGCTTCACCCTACCATGCTCCCGGAGTGAGACGTCGTGGATTTGGCACTCGGGCATCTCCCCTTGGTTCCCGCTCGGCACCGGTGGATCCTGGCAGTTGATATCATGCCAATAAGCCACACGCTGCTATTTTGGGAAGGCGCGAGCTCTGCTAATTCTCCCGGCTGTCACTGCCGGGATTTAATTAGATTCCTTTGGCTCTGCCTGATTTTTATACAGACTGTTATACAGCTTCCTGAGGCATCCATGTGCCGCCGGCCCTGGCAGGAGCTGCTCAGAGCCTGCGCCCCGCAGGACATGGCGGGGTCCCATCCTTATCCTCGGGACATCACCAGCACCTCAGTGGCTGCTCTGATGGGATCCCCTACACGTCCCAGTCCTTGCTGATGCCCCCCTGCCCTGTCCCCACAGGTCACCTGCTGTGTGACAGCCATAGCCCGGACAGACCCCGAGGCTGAGGTGCGAAGAGCTGCTGTGCACGTGGTGGTGCTCCTGCTGCGGGGGCTGAGCGAGAAGGTCACCGAGGTGGGTCACCTCCTGTTTGTCCCTGGGGCAGGGACAACTCCCAACAGGCTCCGGGGCATCCCTTGGGGAGGGCGCTTGTTCAATGGGGGCTGAAGGGCTCATTCCCAAGCAGCTTCCAGGGAAAGTCCTGAGGAGCTGAGATGCCCAGTTTGGGCGTCCCCCACTAAAGGGTTCCCTCAGTGGATCCTGCGGAAGGAGAGCTTTGTGGGGGTGTCTCTCTGAAGTGCTGGGCTGTGCCGTGGGCAGTGCCAAGACATGCTGGGGGCAGTGCCAGCTCCTGGGAGCCACGGGTATTGTTCATCACTGATTTGACTTGGAAATGCCCAGCTTTTCCACCGCTGTGACTTCCCTCCGCGGTTCCCAGTAACGAGCATGTTGGGACTCAGCTCCTGTGGAGGAAACAGCCAGTTCCCCGTGGGAATCCCCACAGCCAGGATCCCGGCATACCCTGGTGCCCCTGTGCTGGAGGATCACCACAATGTGCTGGGGAAACTGAGTCACGGGGGGGGGCCGAGGCTGCGGCCAGCAGTGGTGATGGTGCCACGGTGTCCTGGGAAGGGGCAGCCCCGCGCCTGCCGGGGCACGCCGAGGGGGCGGTGCGGGTGAGGCGCCCGCGGGTGCTGACGCTGCCCCTGCCCGCCGTGCCCAGGTGCTGCGGGATGTGCTGCGGGACCTGTACCGCCTGCTGAAGCACGTGGTGATGGCCGAGCGCGACGGCGCAACCGTGCTGCACGCGCAGCTGGCGCTGGACGAGCTGGACAACGCCATGAGGAGGGTCCTGTTCCCCCCGCAGACGCTGGAGAAGAAGATCGTGGTGCTGCCATAGTGGGGCTGAGCCCGTGGAAATGAACTGATCCTGCTCGGGGGTCAGGGCCAGTGGCTCCCCGAGGGAAGTGCCCTCCAGGATGCCGCTGGCGGTGTCGGACAGGGAGGGAACCTCGCTGGGACGAGGTGTGGGAATAAAGAGAGACATGTTCAACCCTGTGTCCATGAAGTCTGCAAAGCCATGTCCCTGCCCCTGGGTGCTGCAGAAGCATGGGTATCACCCCCAGGGCAAGCCCTGGGTTGGAGAAGCAGCCAGCAGGGCCAGTGCCTTGGGCTCCCTTTGGCCCATCGGTACCAAGTGTGTGCCTGTCACTGAGGGGAGTCAGGAGGAAGGGGGGCTCTGCTGTTTGCAGCCCCAGAGTGGAATTCTATGGCCCCTCCTTGGCACTGTACTCACACTATGAGGATGCTGAAGGGTCAAGGGGCTCCCTCACCACAGGGTCTGAGGATGCCCTCTACTGTGGCACCATGAGCCCCCTCCATGCTGAAGAGGGGCTAAGGGACCCTACAGGGCACCTGGCTGGGACCACCACTTGCCACCATGTGCTCAGGGACACCCCAGCTTCAGAGTCATCTCCCTCCTTGGGGGCTGCAGGGCTCATTCCCAAGCAGCTTCCAGGGAAAGTCCTGAGGAGCTGAGATGCCCAGTTTGGGCGTCCCCCACTAAAGGGTTCCCCTTTAAAGCTGCAGCACCACGGGCCCCATTCCTGCACCGGGAGCTGCCACACACCCGCAATGTGGGAGAACAGAGTCCTCAGGGACCCAGCTTGGTGTCCCCCTCACTGCCCTGGCACCGCGCAGCCCAGCCCCGCTGTGCACAGCCCCAGGGACCCATTTTCCAGCTGCCCTGTGTCCTGCCAGATGCTGGGAGTGTCCAGCACCCCTCTTCCCTGCAAGGCTGGGGGCCCTGGCTGTGTCTCCATCCTGCACAAGCCGTGCTGTGAGTGCACAGGCAGTGGGAGCACGTTCTCCTCACCAGAGAGCGATGATGGCCAAGTGCTCCTCGTCACTCCCGGTGCTGCTGTCAGACCACAGGCACACGCTGGGATGCTGGTGTACGGGCTGTGCCTGTCCAGAGCCTGCCGTGAATGGCAGAGGAGGAATTTGGAATGAAAAGTCTCTTGATTTGATGCCACTGGCTGGGCACTGTCCAGCCGTCCTGCCTCCAGGAGCAAGGATGTGTCCAGCTGTCCTGCCCCTGGGAGCAAGGCTGCAGCTATGCTGGAGGTGGAGAGAGTTTGGTTTCTACCTCGGGCAGCCACAGGCACAGCAAAAAGTGAGGGATCCAGGATGAGGGTGCGGGGAGGACTGTGAGGTGCAGACATGCTGCCCCTGTCCCAGCACTGTGGCGGTGGCACAGGCATGACCATGCCAGTCTGACCCTGCTGTGCCAGGCTTCACACCCTGTGCCCCACTGCGGCCATGTGGGAGCCCTGCTGGTGATGCCAAGGGTCCCACCGTATCCCTATCTCATCCAGGGGCTCACTGGTTCCTCACCACCCACTCCAGGTGCTTGGGAAGCTCCCAACCAGCATCACGCCAGTGCTGGAGGTGTCAGTGAGGGGGTTCCACCTGCCCTACTGGAGGGATCCCTTCTCCCAGTTCCTGGCACTTGGATTCTCCGGGCCCAGTCCCGGCATTACCTCGCCCCCAGCTCCCAGCATAGCAGGTCACGGTTGGGGTGACAAACCCAAAAGTGCTGAATTTGAGCTCCGAGTCGAGGCTGTGGCTCCTGCAGACTCAGAATGGCCCCTCCCGGAGCTGGTTGTCCGCTGCCATCAGGCAGGCACGGGGACAAAGTGCTGCTGTCCCCGGAATGCCTCTGGTCCTGCCCCGGCACCCACCAGCCACGGGGACAGGGTGGCACGGGTGGCTCATCGCCGCGGGGGAACATGGTGACACAGGAAGGTGACACGTGGGTGTCATGAGAGGCGTCCCAAGAGCGGGGCGGGGGAGATGAGGTGGCCGGTCCCGGCTCCGTGGCTCCGCACCGGTGCCTGGTGCCGGTGCCGGGTGATGGTAATGCCGGTTCCGGTGCAGCACCAGAGCCGCTGCCGGTGCTGCCGGTGCAGCAGCTGTGCCGTGATGCCTGTGATGATGCCAGCGCCGGTGCAGCACTGGTGCCGCTGGTGCCGGTGCCGCCGGTGCTGCCGGTGCCGGTCATCACTCCCGCAGTGCGGGGCTGGGGCCGGTGCCAGGTGCTGCCGGCGCGGGGCGGGTTGCCGGGGCTTGCGGGCGGAGCCTGAGACGGTGCCGGTGCTGGTGCCGGGGGCGGTGCCGGCGGTGCCGGTGCCGGTGCCGGTGCCGGGCGGGGCCGCCGCGGGCT
>VZRN01003673.1:55823-68924 GCA_013397935.1 Dasyornis broadbenti
GCGCACGTGGGGCGGAGCGGGACCGGGACCGGGAGTGGGACCGGAGCGGGGCCGGGGCCGGCGGGGCGCGATGGGCGAGTTCGAGGTGCACAGGGTGCGGTTCTTCGGGCTGGTGCCGGCCGGCGTGCGCTGCCTCGCCTGCCACCCCCGCGGCGCCCGCCTGGCCCTGGCCCGCACCGACGGCGCCGTCGAGGTGTACAACTTCGCCGCCAACTACTTCCAGGAGAAGGTGAGGGCGCCGGCACGGGTCGTACCGGGCTGTACCGGGCCCGTACGGAGCCGTACCGGGCTTTATCGAGCTTGTACCGGGCACGTACCGAGCCTGTACCGCGCTTTATTTGATCTTTCCGATCGGCACCGAGCCTGTACTGGGCCTTTGTCGGGCCGCACGGAGGCTGTACCGGGCTTTGTTTGGCCCTGCTGATCCGTACCGGGTCGTACCGATCCGTGCCGTGGTGTGATCTCCATTCCTGCGCAGGTGATCCCGGGGAACGAGGCGCGGTCGGTGGAGTCGCTGTGCTGGGCGGCCGGGGACCGGCTGTTCGGGGCCGGGCTCGGCGGGGACATCACCGAGTACGACCTGTCCCGGCTGAGCGCGGCCCGCGGCGTCGATGGCGGCGGGGGGCCCATCTGGAGCATGGCGGCCAATGGCACCGGCACCCAGCTGGCGGTGAGTCCCGCCGGGAGCGGCGGCGGGGACACAGGGTCCTGCTGTGCCCCGGGCTGATCCCGACCATCCGCAGGTCGGCTGTGAGGACGGCTCTGTTAAGATCTTCCAAGTCGTTCCTGGGGGGATCCAGTTTGAGCGGAACCTGGACAGGCGGAAAGGTGGGTCCTGGCTGCAGCACCGTCCCTCTGTCCCTCCGGGCGTCCTGGTGACCGAGGGGCTGCCACCCCACGGGGTCTCACACAGAGCTTCCCACTGCAGGCCGTGTCCTGTGCCTGTCCTGGCACCCCTCGGACACTCACATCGTGGCTGGCTCCATCGACTTCTTCCGTGTAATTGACGTCGCTTCAGGTACCTCCTGCCCCAGGAGTGACCTCATCCTATCCCCCCGGACCGCCGGCACCCACTGGCCCTGCCGTGCGCCAGGGGATCTTCCGGCCACCCCCAACCTTCTCCCGCTGCAGGCCAGACGGTGCAGAGGATCATGGTGAACCACCACGTGGAGAAGGCCAAGCGCGAATGTGTGGTGTGGGCCATTGCCCTCCTCTCCAGTGGCACTGTGGTCAGCGCTGACTCCTTCGGGAGGGTGCAGTTCTGGGACTGGGAGCAGGGCACACTGGCAGAGTCCCACACCGTCAGCACCTCGGCTGCGCTCTCGCTGGCCGTATCAGAGGTGGGTGAGACCTCCATGTGTCCCCCAGCCTGACAGGGATCAGGAGCTGCTGCTCTCGGTGCCTCCTGGCAGTGCCTTCCTGCTCCTCCCAGTCTGTTCCCACAACCTCGTCCCGTTTTTCTCCCCAGAAGGAGGACAGCATCGTCGTGGGCACCTCGACCGGGGCCACCTACCAGCTGCAGCTGCTGCCGGTGAAGCTGGGCGGGCTGGAGAAGCACTGGGTGCGGACGAAGCCCTTCCAGTACCACAGCCATGATGTGCGGGCTGTGGCACACAGCCCCACTGCCCTCATCTCCGGGGGTAGGACTGCCGGTGGCACTGGGACCGGGCTGGATCTCCCCTTCCGGTACTGGCTTGCCTGACCTGTGCTTGGCTTTCAGGCCTGGATGCCCAGCTGGTGATCCGCCCGCTGATGGAGAAGATGCAGAAGAAGAGCTACGACGCAGTGCTCCGAAAATTCACCTTCCCCCACGTGAGTGACGCGCGGACTGGGGTCTCAGGGCTGGCAGGGCTGGATCTCCCAGCACCACCAGGTGCCCTCATTGCCCTGCCAGGGTTCCTTCCCTGCCCCTGAATCCCTTCCCTGCCCTGCTGTGTCCCCTGTCCTGGTACATCTGAAGGCCCCTCCCAAGGAGCAGTAGAAGTTGGCAAGCTGGTCTTGCTGGTCCTGCAGGGTCTCCATCTCCAGGCTCCCATCCCACAGGACCTGATTTCCCTGCTCTTCCTGCCCTGGAGTCTCTGATACCCCAGGGTGTTCTGGCTGTGCCCCAGCCCGTTGTGCCAGGCTGTGGATCCATGACACCCTGCCCATTTTTCCACGCAGCGACGCCTCGTCTCCTGTGCCAGGAAAGCCCGGCTACTCCTCTTCCAGTTCTCCCAGCACCTGGAGCTCTGGAGACTTGGCTCCACTGAGGAGACCGGTGAGTCACAGGTGCAGCCCTCCAGTGTCAGGTCCCTGGCAGAGCCTGTGCTGCCAACAGAATTTCGGGATTGAGCTGTCCTGGGCCTCAGGGAAGGGTCTGGGCACTCCCCTGGGATCCCCAGCTGCTCGAAGGGCCTTGTGTGGTTTTCCCTCTCTCACTGGTGCTCTGTGTGGTGTCTTTCCCAGGAAAGGACGGCGAGGTCCTTCCCTTGTGCCAGATGCCTGAGCACCTCGTACAACTCAAGAGCAAGGTAGGGCTGAGGGGGCTGGGGTGCCCCTGGGGCAGCAGAGGGGTGCATGCCGGGCTCTGGGGGTCCCCTGGGCCCCCCTCAGCCCTGCGGCGTTCCCAGGGCCCGGAGCACATCTACAGCAGCTGCGTCTCACCCTGCGGCACCTGGGTCAGCTACTCCACCGCCTCCCGCTTCCAGCTGTACCGCGTGCACTGTGATGGGGACAGCGTCAGCCTCAGGAAGGTCAGAAGGGTGGGGGGCTGCTGGGAGCTGGCGTGGCTAGTGTCACCCCTGGGGAGGGTGGGTGGCAGTGGGGCGGCTGCCAGAGCTGCGTTCTCCCTGCTCCCAGGTCCCCAAAGTGCCCAAGCTGCTGCCTCCAGCCTACCAGCTCCAGTTCTCTGCTGACTCCGACAGCCTCTTCATTGCCTCTGCTCGAGGATCTGTCCACGTTCTCCAGCTGCTGGAGCCGGGGGGCTGCAAACACCTGCACACACTTCGGCCGCCCTCAGGTGTGAGCTGGGGGGATCTGGGCTGCTGGGGGTCCCTGGACTCCGTTTCTTGCCCTGAGAGGTCTGTGAGTCTCTCCTGGCGGTGTTTGTGCCCTCGTGGCCTGGCAATGGCTGAGCAGGGGGGACGTGGGGCTGGGTGTCCCTGGAGAGTTTGGGGCTCCCAGCACCCCTCTCAACCCGAGGGTCTCCACAGGCTGCTCCGAGGCTGTTTACCTGCTGGCACCGAGCGCGGACGGGCACTGGCTGGCAGCCGTCAGTGGGGACTGGGCCATCCACATCTACAACCTGAAATGCTTCAAGGTGGGCCTGGGAGTGACCCCCCAGCCTTGTGGGACAGGGGATGGGGGGGCTCAGCAGGCAGGGTCTCCCCTGGGACCCATTGCTGCATCCCCAGAGCAGGGCTGGGGTGGGTGTGTGGGAAAGGCGGGGTTAGAGGTGACCCTGGTGTGTGGGAAGGACGGTCAGAGGCAGTCCCAGAGGTTCTGCTCAGGGGTGGCTGTGTGGGAGAGGTGTCAGCAGTGGCCCCGGTGGGTCCCATCAGTGCACTGTCCCTCCTGCAGCATCACTGCGTGGTGCCCACTTACAACTGCGCCGTATCGGCCCTCGCCATCCACCCCAGCACCAACAACCTCGTCATTGCCTACTCAGACCAGCAGGTAGGAGCTTTCCTGGCCCAGCTGTCGTGGCCCTGCTCCCTTCTCTGTGACTCTGTTCCTGCCCTCAGAGCTTTTTGGCTCCTCCGGGACCCAGCTGGAGCTGCTGGGATGGGGGTGCTGCCAGGCAGGAGCAGACCCACCCTGGGCTGCCCTGTGTCCCTGCTGTCCTGTGCAGCTATTTGAGTTCAGCATCCCCGAGAAGCAGTACACGGGCTGGAGCCGTGCCGTGCAGAGCCGGGGGCTGCACCGCGCCTGGCTGGAGCGGGACTCGCCCATCACGCACATCACCTTCAACCCCAAGAACCCTGCGCACATCCTGCTCCACGACACCTACTTGCTCTGCGTTCTTGACAAGTCCCTGGTGAGCCGGCGGGAGGCCTGGGGGTGCCCGGCATGTGTTCCTGTGGGAGCACTGACCTGGGCTGTGCCTGCTCTCATAGCCCCTGCCCGATGACAGCACCCTCCTGATGAACCAGAGCACCCTGAAACAGCTCCCAGAGACGGCCAGGAAGCGGCAGCTCCACGCCTTCAAGATCTGCAAGAAGTTCCAGGTTGGTGATGGTGTCAGGGAGGTGCTCAGGCTCTGGAGGGGTACTTTGGGTAAGGGTATGGAAAGGACAAGGGGGAAAGGCTTCCCGCTGCCAGAGGGCAGGTTTGGATGGGATATTGGGGAGGAATTCCTCCCTGTAAGGGTGGGGAGGCCCTGGCACAGGGTGCCCTCAGAAACTGTGGCTGCCTATGGATCCCTGGAAGTGTCCAAGGCGAGGTTACACAGGGCTTGGAGCAACCTGGGATAGTGGAAGATGTCCCTGCCCATGGCAGAGGGTGGAACAAGATCCCTTTAAGGTCCCTTCCACCCCAAACCATTCCCTGATTCCATGATTCCCATCTCCTCCTGCCCTGCAGCCCCTGCTCTTCATGGATCTGCTGGACGAGAACTGCCTGGTTGTGGTGGAACGACCCATCATGGACTTCAAAACTCAGCTGCCACTGCCTGTCCAACAGAAGAAATTTGGCACCTGAGAGTGGAAGAAGCCGCTCCAGCCTTGGGAACTGTCTTTGTGCTGCCTTCCTGGGGCACTGTAGGAATTTTCTTAGGGTGCTGTAGGAATAAAACCTCACTCTTCTGTACATCTCCAGGTTCAGGGCTCATCCTTTTTGTGAAGGACTCCCTGTTGTCACACCACCATCATGTCATCCTGGTCCTCATACCCTTCCAGTTCTTCTCGGCACTGCGGGGACAAGGTGGCACCCCAAATTCCATTCCTTCTCCCTGTCAGTGTTTAATCCCAGTGTTGGCTTCTGTCTCCACAGCAGCCACATGGGTCCTTGGGTGCTGCCTGGGGCTGGGGAGCCTTGTTCCCTAAGGACAGGGGTGTGTGAGTGGTGCGCGGAGCAGGGAAGCCTCATTCTCTAAGGATGGAGGGAGTGAAATTGGGGATCGCCGGGGAATAAGAAAGATTTAAAGCGCAGGGCGTGACATAAATCGCAGCACGCCAAATAAATCTCGGCGCCAGATATGGCGTGCGGGGGCGTGGCTTCATCGGCCCCGCCCTCCGGCCCGACCAATCACAGCAGCGGCAGCTCAGCCGCCACTGCTGCGATTGGTGGACTCGGCGGCGGGGGCGGGGCGCAGCCAGCCCGTCCCCCTCATGCCCCAGAGCCTATCGCAGCGCGCCATGCGGGCGGGGGCGTGGCCAGAAGGTCGCGCCTTCCCGCAAAGCCACGCCCCTTCTCCCGGTGACCGGCGGCGGTGGCGGAGGCGGCATGGCCGTGTGGACCCGGGCTTGTAAAACGGGGCTGCTGGAGCTTCTCCTCCGGGAACGCTGGGTCCGTGTGTCTGCGGAACTGACTGGGGAAACACTGAGCTTAACGGCGGAACCGGGAGCGGGGGATCCGTCGGTGGTGAACGGCGTGGTGAACGGCAACGCGGAGGCGGCGGCGGCGGCACCCGGTTGCGTGAGGAGGGTGCGGGTGGTGAAAGCGGAGGCGGGAGGGCTCGGGATCAGCATTAAGGGAGGTCGGGAGAATCGGATGCCGGTGCTGATCTCACGGATCTTCCCGGGATTGGCGGCGGAAAGGAGCGGGGCGCTCCGGTTAGGCGACGCCATCCTCGCCGTTAACGGCGTCGATCTCCGCGATGCCACCCACGATCAAGCTGTGCAGGCGCTGAAGAGAGCCGGGAGGGAGGTCATCCTTGAAGGTAACGCCTAAACTCCTTCCTTTCCCCTCGCATCCCCGGTACGGGCCCCTGGTGCTCTCCTGTCCCCCTCCCTGGTGCTCCCCGGCCGTTACCGGGTCCCACCACACCCCCCGCTGCTGTCACCGGACTCCGGGACCTTTCTTGGGTCCCTTTTCCGGATGCAGGATGCCACTCCCCTCACCCCAGTCCTGGCGCGTGTGTGTGTGTACCCCCAAAACCCCAAACCCCCGGTGGGCACCCCCGGGGACAGGGACTGGGGTGGCCCCTTCCTGGGTGGGCTGTTCCCTCTGTGGCAGGATAGGGACCTCTCACAGCTGGGGACAAGGACAGGACGTCTACACCGACTGTATCCCCCCCAGACAGATTTGGAACCGCCAGAGACAGAACTGGGGTACCCGGGATGAGACCTGGGGTTCTGCTGGATAGACTTGGTGTCCCCTGGCTGTGGCATCCCCCTGAACAGTTTGTCCCCCATCCTTGGTGACAGAACCCTCAGGCTGGGTTATTGTCCCCAGGGAGGGCCGTGACCCCGGGGGTTGGATCGAGGTCTGCCCATGTCCCCGCAGGCTCAGCCTCCCCACAGTCTCAGTGTCCCCGTGGGCCCTCTGCCCGCTGCACAGCTGGCTTGGAACTGGCCTGACGGAGCCACCGGCTCCTGCCCAACCTGTTCCCAGCAGCCTGACAAGCTCGGGCAGGACCTGCCCAGCCCGGCGGCGTGGCACCGGGCTCGTGCCATGGGGCGCTGCGAGGACATGAGCCCCCTGTGGCACGGGTCAGGGTGACCCATGCATACAGTGCTGTGGTGACACACACACTGTCCTGGTGTCGTGGCGTATCTGTCTGTCCTCCCCTGCATGAGGCTGCTCCATGGACGCAGTGCCTGTTGGGCACAGGGCATGGGGACGGGTGCCGTTGCTTGCCTGCGTGCTCCTGGCACACTGCACTGGCATGAGGGGTCACAGCTGGGCTCCCTGGTGCGGGCACACCTGGCATGAGGTGCTTGGCCATGGCTGGGGTGCTGGAGGGGCCGAAGTGGAGCGGCGATGTTGGGCTTGGTGCTTTCGTCAGGGCCACTGTCAGACACAGTGAGAGTCCCCATGGGACCCTGTGCCAGATTCAGCACATCCTTCCTCGTGCTGCCTGGCTGTTTGATCCTGTCCCACAGGAGCTCCAGCCCTGTGGTGTGTTTGTCCCTCACTTCCACCACGGGCACGGGCGCCACGGCAGACGCCTCTTCCCTTCCTTTCCCTTCCTTTCCCTTCCTTTCCCTTCCTTTCCCTTCCTTTCCCTTCCTTTCCCTTCCTTTCCCTTCCTTTCCCTTCCTTTCCCTTCTCACTGTGGCTGGGCACTGCTGGTCCAATGGCTGTGGTGGGACCATCCAGTGGCCAACTGGCATCAGCGGGGTCCAGAGAGGAGCTGGTGGGCGACACTGGCCATGCCATGCAGCCCAGTCCCTTCGCACCAGCCCTGGAGCTGTGACCACCCTGGCAGGTGCCAGAGCTTCTCCTGGACCCTGTGCCAGTGGTGGAGGAGGGACCATCAGCCCCGCACCAGCGTCTCCATGGGGCCAGTGTCACCCGTCCTGGGGGCTGGGTTTGACCACAGGGCCCATGTCAAGCACCTCCCCCGGGTGCCCACAGGCCCCCATCTGCTGCCCTGGGGGAAGGGAAGCCTTCCGCCCCTGCGGGAAGCTGTGGGCGCGGTGCTGGCCATGGGCACTGCCTAGGGCACAGCCAGGCACAAGCCTTGGGAAACCTGGTGAGTGTTCCCTGCTGGGTGCAGGGGGCTCAGCCCCAGTGAGGCTGCTGTGCAGCCAGCATTGCTGTGCAGCCGGAGCAGCCGCCTTCCTGCGGCGGGACAGGCGAGGGGCGCAGGCGACTGCTGGGTTTCCTCTGTGGTGAGCACGTAGGTGGGGCAGCGGTGGCTGTGCTGGCGTGACGGTGGCTGTGCCAGGGCAGCAGTGGCTGTGCTGGTGCAGCTGTGTGCTGGTGCAGCTATGTGCTGGTCACCAGCTCGCCAGAAGCAGAAGGGGTGGTTGCAGGTGCCACTGCCCAAGGCCAGCCTCATGCACGCTGGCACGAGGTGCTCCATGTCCTGCCTGCACCATAGATGTGTCCCACTAAAAACAAAGCCAGTTCTACTGCCCCCTTCATGGGCAGACACATTCTTGGGCATGCACCATTCCCAGTCACTGCAGGGCACCCACACTCCTCTGGCAGCACCCTGGCACAGCACTCAGGCTCTGGTGCTGCTGGCTGCCCAGCTTGGCCTCTCACCCTCCCAACTCCATCGGGGTCAGTGCCTGCACTGCGGGGTTGCAGCACCATGAGCTGGAGCCCCCATGGGCTGAGCTCCCTCCCAGTGCTGGAGGCAGCTGCCCACATCTGGCAAACATCTGCCAAGCGGCCCCGCAGCAGGAGCTGCCAGCCGTGCTGCTGCCCGCAGCGCTCCCTGCCCTGCCCGGCCCAGCAGCGGGATTAGGGGTGCAGGGACGGCAGTAATCCCGGGATCAGCGCGGCGGCAGCTAATATTAACTCGTGTGCTGCCCACAGCAAGGGCAAGCACCTCGTGGCAGCGCCGTGGCTCAGCAGAGCTGGTGGGAAGGCAGGGGACTGGTGTCTCCTGCCAGCTCCCCCACCCCTGCTGTCCCATCCCTACTCCCCCATCCCACTCGGCAGCCCTGCTGTGAAGGATAGGCAGCAGCACAGCCTGGGCCCCACCAGCAGTGTTGCTCCCCCTCCAGCGGGCCTGGCTGAGGCATTGTGCCGGCTCCAGGATCCTTTCACCACTCACTTCCCAGTGCAGTACAGCCTATTTGCTGTTTTGGTTTGGTTTTCCCCTCTCGTTGCCCCATCTCCGTCCCCAGCGTGTCCCTCCCTTGGCCTTGGCTGCTGGGGCTCGGCGCGGGCCGGCCAGGAGCCGTGTCCGGGCGGGGGTCCAGGGCTGCCGTCAGCAGGGTGGTGCAGGGGTGGGACAGTCTGCGGGGAGCAGGAGTTGGAGCTGGTGCCTCCTTCCTTCCTTCCCGGCCTGGAGAGACGTGTGGAGCCGGGATGTCTTGGCTGCACACCCTTCTCCTCGCCCTGTGGAGTGGAGGCAGGCTGCCGTCGGGACGTGAGCGGCAGTGCTGGGTCAGCATCGCCTGCAGTGCTGGAAACTTGGCGGGCACAGTCCTGGCTGCTCCGACAGCGGCAGGGCAGGATGGGACCAGGATGGGCTGCAGCCTGACCTCCCGCCCAGCACCATTGTCCTGCGCTGCCTTCCCCTTCCTACAGCCACGCCGGCAGCGGGATGAGCTGCCAGCACCGTCCTTCACTCGGGACATCCCTGACCCGGACAGGGTGGGACCCTGCAAGACCCTCCAAGCCTTAGTGTGTGAGGGTCACATCACCCTATCAGATCAACCCTGGGGCACAGGGCTGTGGCGTGGGGCTGCAGGACCCTCCCCAGCCCTGACTGTCCCCCCAATTGCCCTCAGTGAAGTTCATGCGGGAGGTGACCCCCTACATCAAGAAGCCGTCGCTGGTATCAGACCTGGCATGGGAGGGGGCGGCCCCGCAGTCCCCCAGCCTGAGCGGCAGCGAGGACTCAGGGTCCCCCCAGCACCAGGGCCCCCGTGACCGCAAGGTGATCCCCCTCAAGATGTGCTTTGCCGCCCGGAACCTCAGCATGCCCGACCTGGAGAACAGGTGAGGGCTGGGGCTGCCAGTGGGTGCTGGTGTGGGGGATCCTTCTTCCCAAAGACCCCCCAGGACAGGACTGAGTCTGCCCACTGGTGCCAGTGTGAGGGACCCTGCACCCCATGGACACCCTGGCCATGGCTGGGGGCTGCCCCTCACTGAGGCCATGACTCCCTGCTTCGCCCGCTGAGCTGTGGAAGGACAGTCCAGAGGGTTTGGCCAGGGCTACGCCATGTTCCTCCTCAAACCCCTGGCAGCACGCCTGCCTTAAAGTGAGGGCTAAAAGCCCCGGCAGGTGGAAATGCATGGCGGAAGCACCAAACCAGTGCAGCCAGGTTGCTGTGCTGGGCACAGGCAGGGGCTCACTTGGCTGAGTGCTGATATCCCACCCCGGGCCATGTCCCTGCTCCCTCGCAGGCTGATCGAGCTGCACTCGCCGGACAGCCGGAACACGCTGGTGCTGCGGTGCCGGGACACGGCCACGGCCCACGCCTGGTTCAGCGCCCTGCACGCCAACATCACCGCACTGCTGCCCCAGGTCCTGGCCGAGCTCAACGCCACGCTGGGCTCTGGCAGCCCCACGGCTGGTGGCCGGGAGGTGAAGCACATCGCCTGGCTGGCCGAGCAGGTGGGCACTGATGGGATGTGCTGGGATGCTCCCAGGGATAGCAGTGCCAATGGGTTGTGCTGAGGATGCCACTGGGACTGTGGATGCAGTCAGAGAGCCCTGCCTGGGTACTGGCGCTGCTGCTCTCCCATCCAGCTGTGCCCTGGTGATGGCAGCATTTCCTGTGCCCTCAGCCCCCTCTCCCACTGGGATTTCCCAGCTGGAACCCCTTATCACGCCCTCCCTTTTCCATTAATTCACTGTCTGACAGCTGCAGCTGGCAGTGCGGTGAGCAGGACCCCTGGGGGCTGCCCCCAGCTTGGTTTCCCAGGATGGCAGTGCTGTGAATGCTGCCCAGCAATGAGGAACCACTGGGTTGGGGTCCATCTGACCATGGGCTGTGGGGTTGGGGTGTCTGGGCAGTGGCGGGCACCTCCCCTGGTGCCCCTCATGGTGCCCTGGTGCCCAACAGGTGCGCCTGGACGGCGGGCGGCAGCAGTGGCGGCCGGTGCTCATGGCAGTGACAGAGAAGGACCTGCTGCTGTACGATGGGATGCCCTGGACCAGGGATGCCTGGGCCTCCCCCTGCCACAGCTACCCACTGGTGGCCACCAGGTGAGCTAGGGCTGGGCCTCTCAGAGACCAGTGCCCCTCAGCCGAGCCGTGGCTCTGCCTTTCAGAGCAAGGAAGAAACACCAAAATGCCCATGGACACGGGGTGGTGTCCAGCACTGCCATCGCACCCCTGATCCCCATCCATCCGCTTCCCCCCCAGGCTGGTCCACTCAGGCTCCGGGCGCCGCTCGCCCTCTCTGGGCTCGGAGCTGACGTTCGCCACACGGACGGGCTCTCGCCAGGGCGTGGAGATGCACGTCTTCCGTGTGGAGACCCACCGGGACCTGTCTGCCTGGACACGTGTCCTGGTGCAGGGCTGCCACGGCTCTGCCGAGCTGATCAAGGAGGTGACTGTGGGTGAGTGCTGCGGTGTTGGGACCCCCTGGCTCCCCCCATGCACCCCCACAGGCTGCAGGGGCTGACAGCAGCTGTGCCTGCAGGCTGTACGCTGGGCGGGCAGGAGGTCCAGCTCTCCATCCACTATGAGAGTGGTTTCACCATCTCCCGGGACGAGCCAGGTGCCAGCGTCCTCTTCCGCTACCCTTATGAGCGGCTGAAGATGTCTGCGGATGATGGCATCAGGACCCTCTACCTGGATTTCGGGGGCCCTGAGGGGGAGCTGGTGAGGAGGGGGCAACCAGGCTCACCCCCTGGTTTGGGGGTCTTCCTCTGGTCCCTGCTTTCCCCTGTCCCTACAGCATCCCGGCTGCCCAGACTCATGAGGTTTGGCTGATTGGAACCCCCAGGGGGGTGTGTGAGTGGCTGACATCACACTCTCCATCTCCCCCCAGGCACTGGACCTGCACTCCTGCCCCAAGCCCATCGTCTTCATCCTGCACACCTTCCTCTCGGCCAAAGTCACACGCATGGGGCTGCTGGCGTAGGTGCCCCGGCCCTCCCGCCCTGTCACGAACCAGCTGAGGGTCACAGAGGACTCCCCCAAGCTCTCCTGCCCTACCGGTGCCTTGCTGGGGCTGGGATCGCTGCCCTGAGAGCTGCCGGGAATGCGGCAGGACGGCTGCGAGGGGTGAGCTCCTCCTGCCCCACACCAGCGCTCCTGGCCCCCCGAGAGCCCCAGGGGGTCGGGGTACACACACCAGCTTTAATCCCCCCGGGGCTGAAGCCATCATTGATCTCACCGCCTGTGCCTTGGAGTGGGGCCAGCTCGGCCCCCCTGCCTGGAGGGCCCCTGGTGCCCCCCAACTCACGTCCAGGGGAGCCAGTGTCCCCCTGCCTTGGGGCTTCCCCCAGAGAGGTCACATTGTCCCCACATGGGACAGGGCTGGGGCTGTAGGACCCCCCTGTTGCTGCACCAGAGGGTCCACATGCCCCGCTCAGGGTGGGGGGACACGTTTGTCTTACAGGGGGTGCTCAGGGGTGCAAAGAGGGTGCTTGGGCCTGAGATGCTGGTCCCTGGGGCTCAACCCTCCCATCCCATACTGCCTCCCACCAGTGACCCCCAAATCTCCCAAAGCCAGAACAAACGCCATGTCTCTGCCCTGGGTCAGGGGCTGGGGCTGCAGGGCCCCTCCGGGGCTGTCCCTCCGCAGCCGCTGCCGCCTGTGCCCCTCCCACCGGGGCGGTCCCCTGGGGCAGGACGTGTAGATTGATGCACTTTCGCTTTTTGTACTTTCCCTCCCCTTGGGGCTGCTCCCACACCCTGGGAACCCAGGTCGGGCCAGAGTGGGTCCCCCAGGGCTCCCCCCTCCCGCCAAGGCCTCAGTACACTCCAGCCAAACTCCTGCACAGTTCTCTGCTTCCGGGGGGCTGTGGAGTCGTGTGGGGTGCTGGCCTGGGGTGCTGCTCCACTCCTTCTATTTTTGTATTCTTTGTAAATCGCTATTTATATCAGATTGCCTTTTCCAGGGGCTCCGAGTCTCATTGTGTCTGGTGCGGGGATGGTGGAGGAATGAAGGTCTCTGGAAGGAGTGGGGGGAGCCTCTGGATGCTGGGGGCACTAGGGGCGTCTCTGGCGATGATGGGGGCACTGGGGGATCTCTGGAAGGAAGGGGGGGACCTCTGAGGAAGGTAGGGCAGGGTCTCTCTGGGGAGTTCTGAGGGGGCTGGGGCAGCGGGACCACTTCAGCTCTGGGACAGGTGGGCGCAGCAGTGGGCACAGGTACCTGCGTGTGTTTGGGGGGTGTGTGTGTGCGTGTACGCACACAGATAAATACGGTACACATGTGCAGTGTGTGTGTGCGTGTAAATACCGTACAGGGGTGTGTACTTGGGCGTGCACACACACACACACACACACAAATACACGCAAACACACACACACGCGCGCACACACATACACAAACACACGTAAACACGCGCACGCACACACGCGCGCACACACAC
>VZRN01003673.1:79585-93930 GCA_013397935.1 Dasyornis broadbenti
CATAAGCGGCGAGCTCGGGGCCGCCAGGCGCCGCCGGGCCTCGCAGCCAGGCCAGCAGCCGCGCCTCCTCCGCCGCCGCCGCCATCGCCGAAGCCGCCGCGTCACCTCCGGGCCTGCCGGTTCCGGGTCCGTCACTTCCGCTACCGCCGGTTCCGATCCGCTCACTTCCGGTCCTGGCGGCCCCGTGTGCTGGGCGCGGGCGATGCGGCCGCTCACTGAGGCGGAGACGCGGGCGGTGTTCGAGAAGCTCGGGAAATAGTAAGGGGCCGGGACCCGGAGGGCTGGGCCGGCGAGACCCCGGGGACCGGGCATGGAAACGGGACGGGGACCAGGTGGGATAGGCACTGGGGATCGAGCGGGACCGGGCGTGGAGAGGGGACGGGGACCGGGAGGGCTGGGCCGACTGGACACCGGGGAACGGGGAGACCAAGAGGGATCGAGGGGATAATGGACACCGGGGATCAGGCGGGAGCAGGCACGGAGGGAGACCGGGAGGGCTGGGCTCCGGGGGTACCTTAGCAGAGGAGCCGCGGCAGGAGGGGCCGGGACCGCGAAGGGCTCATGGGGTCCATCCCCGCAGCATCGGGGAGAACATTCAGCTGCTGGTGGACCGGCCCGATGGCACCTACTGCTTCCGCCTGCACCGGGACCGTGTCTACTACCTGAGGTGAGGGGCCGGGTGGGGCGGGGAGCGGGGCAGCCCCNAGCTGCTGAAGCTGGCTGCCAGCGTCCCCCGGGAGAGCCTGGTGGCCCCGGGTACCTGCTTCGGGAAGTTCACAAAGTCCCAGAAGTTCCGGCTTAGCGTCACGGCCCTGGACTTCCTCGCGCCCTATGCCAAGGTGGGTCATGGCCCCGCGAGCCAAGCCTGGCCTCATGCCAACCCCCGCGGCCCCTCACAGCTCTGCCCCTCTCTTGCAGTACAAGGTGTGGGTAAAGCCAGGCTCAGAGCAATCCTTTCTCTACGGCAATCACGTGCTGAAGTCGGGGCTGGGCCGCATAACGGAGAACACGGCGCAGTACCAGGGTGTCGTGGTGTATTCCATGGCTGACGTCCCACTGGTGAGTGCCCGGCACCTGCTAGGGCTGCGTGGGGTACAAGGTGGGCAACCTCCCTCACCTCCCTTCATCCCCCAGGGCTTCGGGGTGGCTGCCAAGTCCACGCAGGAGTGCCGGAAGGTCGACCCCTTGGCCATTGTGGTGTTCCACCAAGCCGACGTGGGGGAGTATGTGCGGAATGAGGACACGCTGACGTAAGGGACCCTCAGGGCCCCCAAGGGACCCTCATGCCCTGTGAGTGTCCCAGGGCAGAACAGATCTTGTCCTGCACTGTGGGTGCGGGTAGCCCACCCGGACTGGGATGGAGACAGAGGGAGCTGCCAGCACAGAGCCCTCAGGGGGCTGCTGCCAGCATGGGAGGAGGGGCTCTGGCCCCAGCCCTGTCACATAAAGCCTGTTCCTTTTTTCAGTGCCTGTTGTCTGGTGTGGAGGCCTAGGGGGAATCGGTCCTCACCCCTCCTGTGGGGAGTGTGCCACAATGGGGTATGTTTGGGGGGACAGATGAGGTTGGGGAGAACCTCAGAGTCTGAGGATGAGCTTCAGGAGGGGAGGGAGGGAGGAGCCAGCAGCTTCCTCTAGGGTCACAGGGGCTGGATGGCTGCAGCAGGCAACATTTGCTCCCCAGACTCTGGCAGGGGTTCCTTTATTGGGAGTCTGGTAGAAAAGGTCTGTTGAGACATTAAAAATGAGTAGGGATGTGACAAACGCACACAGCACACAGCTCAGGTGACAGTGTGGCCTTTGGCTTCTCTCAGGGTGATGTCAGGGCTAGAGGTGAGGCAGGGGCAGGGAAGTGGAGTCAAGCCTTTCCTCCTGTTCCGTGGTGGGACAGAATGGCAGCTGGGTCACCTGGCCATGCAGGCGGGGCCCCTGCCCTGTTCTAGCACTTCTGGCTGCCTGAGCTTTGTGCGTGGAAGAGGCGCTTGAGGAAGTAGAGCTGCAGCAGCCCGGAGAGGACGATGACACAGCTCTGGGCCATCGACCACCAGTTGACGTAGTTGTAGTTGGACTCCAAGAGGAAGGAGTCAGCCCCTTTCCGCATCCGGGCGAAG
This sequence comes from Dasyornis broadbenti, assembly GCA_013397935.1. Taxonomy (NCBI): domain Eukaryota; kingdom Metazoa; phylum Chordata; class Aves; order Passeriformes; family Dasyornithidae; genus Dasyornis; species Dasyornis broadbenti. Next base: position 81,694 of record VZRN01003673.1, read on the forward strand.
TTGTAAAAGCGCCACATGTGGAAGGTGTGGATCTGTAGCCTCTGTATGCTCACCTGCAGGAGAGGCAGGGGCACACTCAGAGCTGCCTGTGGGGCTCAGTGCTGAATTCAGCTGCAGTTCAGCCTGAGCAAATGCCCTGGATAGGATGTGCCTGTCCCTGCTGTGCAGGGGCACCCTGTGGGCATCCTGACCCTCACCCCGATTGCCTCCAGTGTGTCATTCAGCTCCTTCCTCTCTGCTGGCTGCTTGTGTTCCATGTTAAAGTCTTCATAGTACACACCAAAATTGAGATACACCTGCATGAGGCCAAAGTGGTTTTGCTGGTTGTCCAGGCAGAGCTGGTAGAAACCTGCAGAGGGAAGGGGGGGCATTGGTCCCTGGGCAGAAGGGCACCAGGCAGACACATCCCCATGAGCTCAACCCTCATCCTCCCCACCCAGGAGCAATGTGCACTCTGGGGAGCCCTGGTGGGGCAGGCTTGGAGGCACTGCAGGGGCCAGGGCTGGGGGGACCTGTGTCCTTGGTGAGAAAGTTGATCTGTCCTCGCACGTCCTGGGACACTCCAAGCTGGAAGCCATTGGGGTCCCTTGCTGTCACCAGGATGTTCCTGCTGTTGCCAATCCCCGTCGCCCGCTGGACCTGGAGGCAGGGAACACCCGAGGGGAATTTGTGGGTCACTGGTGTGTTGGGGATGGAGCTGTGCCAAGCCCCAAGGACATGTTCCTGTGGGGCTGCTCTGCCAAGCACGGGGTGGGGGGGAATCTGCCGCTACCAGGCACAGCCATGCCCTGGCTCTCCTTCAGCAAGTCCAGTGTAAACAGGAGATAAAAGGGCTGGAGTTTCCCTGTGGGAAGGGGACAGAGCTTGGGCACACACTGTGCCAGGACCTTCGGCTGTGCCACAGCTTCTGGCCAGGCAGTGAAGGGCAGAGCTCCCAACAGCACCCAAGCTCCCAGCACCACTTCATAGGTTTAAACCAGGTAGTTAAAAAATTGCAGGGGATGGATGATGGATAGAGATTAGGTTGGTTATATTAGGAAGACATTCCTCCCTGTGAGGGTGGGGAGGCCCTGGCACAGGTTGCCCAGAGCAGCTCTGGCTGCCCCTGGATCCCTGCAAGTGTCCAAGGCCAAGTTGGACAGGACTTGGAGCAACCTGGCATAGCAGAAGGTGTCCCTGCCCATGGCAGGGGTGGAAGAAACGAGCTTTAAGGTCCCTCCAACCCAAACAGTTCCATGATATTGCCTGAAAAAAGGCACAGTCCCTGAGATGCCGTGCACCACAGGACCAGCAGGGGACGGATCCAGCACAGCCATTCCCTGGCTGTGTCAGTGACTTCCCAGGACACGTCCCCAGCACCCACCTCGTAGCTGAAGAAGAAGTTGCCACCCTGGTGCGAGAACTGCCAGAAACACTCCACAGTGCCAGCGGGGATGACTACGGCGAAGTCGTAGCGATCAGCGCCGCGGAACAGCGGCTCCTGGCTGGAGCCGCTCAGGGGCTCCGTCCTGGGGCAGCCAGCAGGGCCCAGCAGTGCCAGAAACAGCAGCAGCAGCATCCTCCTGCTCCCTGGGCTCTGGCACTTGCTCCTTGTGCAGGGCAGAGCAGGATGAGGCACAGGGGGTAATCATTAACTGCTCTGCAGCGCCGGGGCTGTGCCAGCATGGGAGCCGCTGCTCAAGGTGATCCCCGTGCGGAGCTGGAGCTCTGATGCCCTGTGCTGCCAGGACAAGAGCCTGGCAGGGAGAAGGGAAGAACGGGACACAGCTGCTTCCAATGGGGCACCACCAACTGGCATTGCCTTTCATGGGCCATTAGTGCCCACATGTCTGACCTGCTGCTCCTGCTGCCCAGGGCTGCTCCAGGGAAAGGATTTACAGGAGGGGAGGGAAATGCGTGGCCACAGCCAGGGGACAGGGGACACTCAGTGCAGCACCTGCAGCTGAAGGACAAGAGCGGGAAGCAGCTGTTCCCAGACAAGACTTCTCCCACCCCTGGCTTTGCCGGAACGCAGCCAAGAGAAACTTAGAAACTAAGTTTAGAAAGTGCCCCTCTACCTCCCCTGACCTCTTTCCAGAGGAATCTAATCCAGAAATTCCTGTTTCCCATGTGCACCTTCATGTCACAGCTCCAGGCCAGTGCTGCTCCTGACCCAACACCCCCAGAGGGGAAAGGAGGGCCCCACTGCTGCATTTCCACCCACAAAGTAGAAATTCCCATTTTTACAACTGGGTATTAAACAAGAAAGTAACTTTATTTAACAAAGGACTGCCCCAGCTTTGGCACTTGAAGGCAGGGACACGTGGCACCCTCAGAGCCCACATGGTCACACGGATCACACATAGCAAGGAACCAGGAAAAGTGCAAGGAAAACATGACCAATGTCAGCCAGAACTAGAACTTTTAACATGGAAACAACAAACAGTTCCAAGTACCAAACCACAATTTACTTTGTAAAGCCTCAGAGCTGGAAGGGACAAATTTTCCCTCGCAGATTAGTAATATACAAAGCAAAAATAAATGGGAGGGAAAAAAAGTCTAAATAGATACTCCTGCCTGGATCTCTTCCCCGCAGAAGCTCTGGGACTCAGTGCTGCCTCTTCCCAACAAGGGCGTGAGTGATGGCAAATAGATGAAAGAAGTGATTCAGAGATCAGATAACTAAGACACAAAAGTCACCCAGGAGATCATCCTGCTGATCACACCTGGGCAGAACAAACAACTGGGATTCATTCCAGAGGCTGCAGTGGTCAGGTGGACAAATAAGTCTCAATCCAGGTGGTTCTAAGTGCATGTGGAGAAGCTGCACAGTCCCTGCCACCTGCAGCAGACTGATCTTTGCAGCTACAGTTGGAGCACAAGGCTCCTGGGTTCCTGTCATTCAAATTTTTGGTGTCAGATGGGCTTCCCACACTGGCACAGACAGCACTCTGGTCCGGCTGTCAAAAAACAAAACAAGGAAGCTTTTGCACAGAAGATCCTGTGGCTCCCAACTTCAGAGCATTCCCAGTTTCTTCATGGTCCGCCAGCGATCCTTGATCATCACTGGCGTGCGGTTCCGGAAGGGGTACTTCAGGCAAATGGCTTTCCACCTCCCTTCTCCGTACTTCTTCACTCCTTCCTTGATCCACTCGCTCTCCTCTATGGTCCATTTCTGCAAAGAGCAAGAAAGCAGGTGCAGGAAAGAGCTGCACGGCAGAGAACCTACTGCCAGCTCCTTCCTGGCGTGTTCCTTCTCTCATCACCCGTGCCAGGAGCGGCAGGGAAGGCAGACAGGTTCTGGCAGCTGCACACAACATTCCAGCACTGCAGATGTGCAGCAGCTGCCTTCCTATGGGTCCGGAGGAGTTCCTGGTGGCACCAACTGGGGACCTTTTCCCAGGTAACAGCTGCCAGATGTGTGTCCCTCACGTGAGCAAGACTCTGAACCCCTCCAGCATGAGGAGAATTTGGCAAACCTGGCTCTGAGCCATCAAGGCAAAAGGACCTGAGTGCCCTGCAGGCAGGACAGGCACAGCTCCAGCCTGTTTTACCACAGAGACTCTACGGACACTGGCCCGTTGCAGGCCCAGCTGCAAGCACCCACCTAAGGCTGCACATACCTGTTTCTTGGAGTTGATGTTACTGGGGACGTGGTTGTTTTTCTCGAGTGATGCTGGAAAACAAGGGAGAGGGTTACATTTCCCATAATTTGGGAGGTACAGACCTCCTTGAGAGACTGCCTTGGGCTCAGTTGCTGAGCTGTGCGGTCAGAGCACCCTGTGACACCCCAATTCCTTTATACCATGCAGCCTTTCCATGGGATTTCTGGTTTCAAAGTTCAGCCACCCAGGTGGCAGCAAGACCCCTGTGAGTGACCCCCATGCCAGGATTAGCACAGGGAATCCCTGCCAGGGAACTCTTCTTACCTGCATTCGCGAAGAGCTCATCCTCATCAGTCCAACTGTCCTTCTCCTCCGTGCCACAGGAGCTGTTCCACCTTCCTTGGAAGGACCTGAAAGCAGATGAGCGTTTACTTTGGCTACTGGCTCAGAAGGTTTCTTGGGGAGGGGGTGCAGGGCCACCAAGCAAGCAGAGCCAGCCTCTGGACACTGTTTCTCAAGAGGTGGGAAGCAGAGTTTAACCTGTTCCACAGGATGCTCCTACAGACTCTGGCCAGTGATGCTGCAGCTGGGAGAAGTGGGGAGAAACACATGTTACCTGTACTGGAATCACCTGCCAGGACCTCCTGCAGCACCCCACTACCAGCAGGACATGGATCATTTTCTGCTCTCCATTAACCCATAATTGATTTTGAAGCCAAATGTATGGACCAGAGAGGGTTTGCTGTGCCTAGTTCCACGTGGGCTGGTGAGTAAGGTCAACACACTCATCTTGGGACACAGGGCAAGGGCTTGGTGCTCAGGCTACCACTGTCAGCAAGACAAGACTTGGGGCAGAGCAAACAATACCACACAAGAGGGGCTCCATACTTGTCACTCGCAGCAGACAAGGGCTCATCAGGCAATTTCTGGGCAGGTCTGGAAGCGGAAGAGACCACGTGCTCCTGGGAAGAGTCAGGGGTCTCGCTTGACTTGCCGGACAAGTCTTCCATCTCCACAACCAGATTGCTTATGCTGAGCAAGTTTTTGATGTTAGGGGGTATTTCAGGATGGTCTGAAGTCTCAGAATCTTGTTTCTCCCCTTCTCTGCATCTCTTGGCTCTGTGGAATACAGAAGGAGACAGTTGCTTGAGGGAAGGCAAGTCTGTTTCATCCAGTTTGGTGAAAAGTGTGTCCGAGTCCGCGGAGTCTGACAGGATCTTGAAAGCTTCTCTCAGAACAGAAATCCCACACGAAGTTACAGCTCCAGGGGACTGCCTATAAAATAAACACAACCGAGCGAGTTATAGAGAAACTGCCATTTCTGCTGCCCTGAAATCCAGCCTTTCCCTCCACTGGCACCCCCAAATCCTGGCCCTACAGTGCAAATCTATGGAAGAGGGAATTCCCAGCCCTCCAGTACTCCCTCCCAAACGGTGCAGTGCCCCAGGAAGCAAGTATGGAGAACACATATTCCTGTTCCACTGCTGTCCTGCAATTTCCAATGCACTCCATAAGGGCAGCCATGCCCCCTCCCAGGTCACAACAGCACTTTCTGTCTCAGCAACTGAGCCAAACCACCTCAACACCTTCTCAGGATCCAGAGTCCTGCACCAACACCTTTGGGCTGGCCTGGGCAGGCATTTGGGGAATTAGGAGCTGCCTGGACACAGGGAACTACCCCTTGGAAGAGAACTTGTGGCCACACTGCTTCCACAATCTAGAGCCAGACTCCTCTGCCCACCTTTGTGGTTCCCTGGTGGACACTCCTGGGAGTTCTGGGGTTGCTGCTGCTGGTTCTTTAGCTACTTCCATAGGCTCTGGAGTACCCTTCAGGATATCAGACACTGCTGCTAAATGTTCAGGAGTTGCTTCTGGGTCAATGGCTACTTCCATAGGTTCCAGAGTTGCCGCAGGCCCACCAGCTTCTTCCATAATCTCTGGAGCTGCTGTGGGACCAGCTGCCCTTTCTGCAGGTCTGGCAGCTCCCTCCAGGTCTTCTGCTGCTCCTGCAGGCTCTGGAGCTCTGGCTGGGCCCTCTGCCCTTCCCAACGCCTCTGGAACTCTGGCAGGGCACTTGCCCCCGCTCAAGACCTCTGGAGTGCTGGTTGGGCCCTCTGCCCTTCCAGAGCCCTCTGGAGCTGCTGCCTGGTCATTCAGCCCATCTGCAAACTCAGGAGTCACCAGTGAGGATTTTCTTCCGCTGGCGTGTTCCGAATTCAATGTCTTTTGCATTAACTTGGAGAGGGAAAAAGCACAGCACTGTTACAAAGATGATTCCTCATGCTCCCATTCCATTTTATCCCCTCCCAAAGGCATTTCATGGATTGACAAACATGTTTGACCATATAAACCTCTTAGGAAAGGACTGAATTTAGAGTGTTCCAGGTTAAACCCACTGTTAATCGGGCACCTGATCCCCAGGGCAGCAGGGTGGCCACGCACCGTCAGCAGCGCTGGCTCCTTGTCATCCACGTAGCCCTGCAGGAACTCAAAGATGCTCTGCTGGAAGTCCACGTAGGAGAAGTTTTTGACTTTTGGATGAGAGGGATTCTTCTCCCGGATGACAGCCAGCCACTCATTCTTCTTCTAGAAGAACAATTCATAGATCAGGTAAGAGCACTCTGGGCAGGGACAAGGGAATCAGTGACAACCACAACAAGGATGCAGGCAAGGACTGGGCCTTTCCTGTTGTACGTTCTCCAGGCACAACCAATTTACACTGAGGTGAGGTGGGGAGAAGGTCAGAAGAACAGAAGAGCAACCAAGGAACAGCAGAACCACCTCATTTCAGCAGCTGTCCTTGCCTCCAGTGCCCAAACACCCCACTGCCTGCAAAAACAGGAATAGGAACTCCTGCTGCTCCCAGAACTAGCTCTGAAAGTGAGTTTGAGGGATAAACAGTGACGCCTGGAAGGCCCATGAAGGTGTGTGAGGAAGGGTGAGTGACAGAGGGGGCTCCAAGGTGATGATCTAAGCATGCAACGCTGAGGGACCAGCACGCCAGAAGGATTGTTTCCATTTTGGCCTCCTCATATCACACCCCGCCTGGACATCAGCAGTTCCCACTGAATTGCAGCACAGACTCACTTGGTTTCTGGGCTCCTTCCCCATGTACTTCTTGACTATATCAGAAGCTTTATCAAACTCCTTGTTTCTGATGCAAACAACAACAGCCTGCAGAGGGAAACAAGAACAGTTTGAAGCAGGACACAAGGAACAGCTCAGTGCCAACTTCCACAGAGAACAACTCCCACATCACTGTGGGCATGAGTTACTGTGGGCATGCAGATAATTAGAGAATCCCACATATGAGGCAGCTCCCACCATCATCCACACAAGACTCTTCCAAGGCAAAAGCTGCACAAAGTGTTTACTGAGAAAGAAAAAGCTCTTACAGCTTCCTTCACCATCTTCTGCACAGCCTCCATCTTCTTGTCCGCCACAGAGAATTCCTCATGGATGAAGTCCAGGACAAGCATGGCCGACTCAAGTGGGGTCAGCTCTGACTCCTTGTCGAAGGTGCAATCTAGAACAAGTGGCATCCATACTTTTGGTGGGGGTTCATGACGCTTTCCTAGGGAGAGCTGGTTATTCACCTGCACTGCTGGCACCAACTTCACCTACACAGGTTCACCACATATTCCACAGCCACTGACGCTGAGGCACTGCCAAGTGTCTGAACTGCAATTCTTGTCTCCCAACAGCCATAAAAAGTTCTACAAGCACCACTCGAGACCTTCCCAGGTGCCCAGTACTGACCCGAGGGAGCATTTTGGAAGCTCCGAGGCTAAGCAGGAGTCACCAGGCTGGTGTGTTTGTCCAGCAGGCCAGCCCCAGTACCCCATGGATGCTGCTCTTGGCCCCGAGTGAGACAGATACGAACAGCCACCCTTCACCCGCAGGGAGGCCCCCACAGCCCGACAGCCTCAGCCCACAGCCCTGCTCTGTACAGGGACAAAGCTCCGGGAGCTGCAGGAACACGGATACAAGACAGCGGGAGGAGGTAGTGGGCTGCAAGCCAATCCCAGGGCTCCCCAGAGCTCGCAGGAAGGGCTGGGAACCTACCGAGATTCTCGCCCTCCTCGACCCGCGAAAGCAGCTGCATTATCCGGAGCATCCGGGCCATCTCCGGCTCCCTGTCCAGGGGCCTCACAAGCAGCGCTGTGGGATCAACGGCTATAGTCAGGGCGGTGCATCGCCGTCCGGACGCCCCGCGCCCCCGGCCTGGGCCACCCCCATTCCCCGGCCCGGCCCCGCGCACCCTGCATGATGTCGCGGAACTGGCGGAAATCGCGGTTGCGCCCGGAGCGATAGGCCTCTATGGCCCGGTGAAAGTAGAACTGCAGGACCCAGCCGTTCACGATCTTCTCAGGGAGCGCCGCCATCCCGGCCCAATCGGAGTCGAGATCCTGCTCCCGCTCGTGCCGCGCCATCCGCGCGGTCGCCATCCCGCCAAAATCCAGCGCGCCGGAAGTGAGAACACCAAGGCGCCACCCCGGGCCCCGCGGCGCGCGCCCGCATCAAGCGGCGGCCGCACTTGCAGCGCCCAGCACGCGCCGCGCCAATTCCGCCGCGCCTACAGCTCCCGGCGTGCGCCGCGCCAATTCCGCCGCGCCTGCAGCTCCCGGCGTGCACCGCGCCAATCCTGCCGGGAAGGGTTGGTCGCCCTCTGGCGGACGGGCAGTGGGCAGGGCAGGCAGAGGCACAGCCGAGACCCCGGGGGCTCGGGAACGTCCCGCTGCCCGTCCCACGGGACCCACAGCAGGGAAACGCTCACCTGTAAGTGCTGAGACCCCCCGAGAGAGTGTTTCACCTGAACAGGCCTGGGTGTGTTAAACTCACGTCACCCAAACCAGGCAGTGCCACCCTGCCAGCGCAGGCACGTGTTTTTCTCTTTATTCTGGTCTCCCAAACAACTCCTACACTCCTGTTCTCTGTTCTCTAGCCACCTGCCAATCGGCCTCATGTGGAACAGCAAACCAGGTCCCCTGGGCAGGGTTTTGGGGCATAGATTGTCCCACAGTCACTCAGACTTGGGATAATGAATTAGAAGCCCTGTCTTCCCAATGATCCTACTGGGTAATTCCCAAGCACAACTGGTGCCTGGAGGCAAAGGCACTGGCAAGCAGATCCTCGGGATCAGGGGGTGGTTCTCTGCCACTCTGGTGTGTCCTGCTGGGACACATGTCTCCTCAGCCCAGGGAACATCCCTGACACCGTCCTGGAGGCTCTCTCACCTGAGATGGAAAAGCACGTGAAAATTCCTGTGGCGTGAGGTGATCCGGGATCCTCCCTTCCCTCTGCCCCCGGCCAAGGGAGGAGGAAACACACATGGAAAAAGTCCGTGTGTCAGATGGAAAACAGTAAAACAGGGAGGGATTTTTATTGGCAAACAAAGGGAGATAAAAATAATCTGTGTGAGGCAGAAGGGTCACCTGGGGTGGGGGGGGCAGTCCTGGGGAGCAGGGTAGGAGTGGGACACGGCACAGCCATGCTGGGAATGTCCCAGAGGGTGTTCGGAAGGACGTGAGGAGTGATACCAATGGCTGCTTCCTCGGCTGAGGGGAGCTGACAGAGTGCCACACTCTGGGTCAGATGCTTTTCTACGAAGAATATTCATGGGCAAAGTGGTTTTGCTCTTTCTGTGTCACAAGACGCAGGAGGAGGTGCCAGGGTGGGACCCCGGAATTTCAGCGCTGTCCCCACAATCCAGGGAGAGGCCAATCAGCCCCAGCAACAGTGAGAGATCAGTCGTGCTTACAGCCCTTCAGACACTGCCCTTGCTCTACCGGCCAGGAAATTCCATGTTTTTCAGGGAGCTTGGTAACTTCTTCCCCTAAGATTCACATGGCTCCAACTAGATGTGCCAGCCACTTGAGCAGATCCTGTCGGCCCTGTACAAGTTTTAGGATTTTAAGTAATTTCATTCATTTTTGCACAAAGATCAGGAAAGAAAGTCCTGGAGTGCTCTCCCAAGGGAAACAAAGCAAGATTCCTCTCTGAGACACTGGAACAAAGCCACTCAAGGGCCACATGCCTTCTCCAAACCAGAGAAACTTGGGAAAAGCTTCTTTAGCCTCCTGTTTCTGCCTTCTGTCCGTGTCCCTCTGGGCTGCCATTTCCTCCTCCAATGCCCTCCTGGTGAAGGTGTCAACACTTCAGATGCTCAGGAGATCACCTCACACCCTGTCAAATGGATTTGCTTCCCGTGAGATCCACAAGGTCTCTGCAGTTCCTGGGAGGGTTTGGACAGGGTGATGACATGACAGATGTCACGAGAGCAGTGATTGCCCCAGCAGAGCCGGGCGCTGGAGAAGGTGACAATTCCCAACATGCGTCTGGAGCTTGGGAGCACACAGCAGTTGCACCCCAGTCCAGGCTTCCCTCCCACATGGCTTCAGGGCCTGCCTGAGCCTACAGTGTGTTAACAGCACCCAGGATTGGAAAACAAGCCTGGAATGGCAAATTCCAGAGTAAATACAAAAATAAACCCACTGGTTTGCTCCCTGAACCTTCTCCAGTAAACGACAAGGAAGCAGGGACGATGGACGCAGGACCAGGAATACCAGTGGCCTTACTAGCCAGTTTCACTGAGTCCTCCTGCAGTGTCATCATCAATTTTTCAGGAAAAGCTTTGGAGTTCCACGTGCCAAACAAAACACTGGTCAGGAAGGCACAAATTGCAGCTGTGCTTGTGCATTTGAACCTCCCCTCACTGATTTATAGCTTTTGATGAAGTGATTACAGATGAAAGAAAACATTCCAGGGAACAGGATCTGCATGTTGCCGCAGTCTCGTGCCTGTCACATCCTTCTGGAGGAGTTACAGCAGGAAACAGAACAGGAAAATCACCAGGGCTCTGGCCACCAGGCTCTGCTCTCGCTGTGCTGGAGCACCAGACAAGACAACAGCTCCCAGAGAAGCTGTGGCTGGCCCTGGATCCCTGCAAGTGTCCAAGACCAGGTTGGACAGGGCTTGGAGCAGCCTGGGACAGTGGAAGGTGTCCCTGCCCATGGCAGGGAATGGAATTGAGGGAGCTTTAAGGTCCCTTCCAACCCAAATCATTCTGGTCTTAGAAAGGAAGTGGAGAGCCACAGAAAACCAGGGAGCAATGGAACAGGGGACAAGGGAAATATGGAGGACGGTCATGACATCCCTTTGAAAATCCACAGAGAAACCCTCCAGGCATGGGGGATGCAGAGAAGGAAGCACAAAAGCACTTATTAAGAAACCTATCAAGTAGCTTATAGAAACTCTGAACCAATCTGAGCAAAGGTAACTCTTCCCATTGGAACTGGGTCAGGCAGGAGAGGACCTAAAGGGAAAGAAATCGGTTTGGATGCAGCAAGGGATGGGGCCAGCAGACAGGTGTCAAGAGCTGGGCAGCCTAAGCACAATAAGGAGATGGAAATACTTCCATGCCAGAGGATCCTGCGTTACAAACAGAACCAGGGAAACAGTCCTGATGACTGGGAAAATGTAGACAGAAAGGATCAAAAGAAGCATCCGCTCAATGTTTAATATTTAATATTGATTAGGTGACTGTGGAGAGGCTTCAGAACAAGCTGAGCCTTTAACATCCCAATATCTAGGTAAGTGAACGTATGAACTTGCCCAAATAGAAAACTTCACTTTAGCTCCCTTTAAGATCCAGAGGGATTTGTGCCGTGCCCAGCCATGAGCCCGCTGATTCTTCCTGCATACACCTTTAACCTTTAGCCAGTGCTGGTCACAGTTTAGCACTGACAACGCTTTTCTGCCTCCTCAGCAGTTGTTAAGCAAACACCCACTGCCCAGCCTTGTACCTGCGCCACAAGTACAAGGAAATAAATTCCACGAATGCCTGTTCATAAAGGGAAACCATCGGGTTCATTAGTTACTCGGGTCCCTGAGCTTCTGAACGGTCTCTCTGCCCCTGAACCTGCTCAACGCGGCTGGAGGGAGGAGAGAATTACCCAGCGCCTCTCATCAGACCTGAATGTGAACTTTGCTTTGAAACCTCGGAAGAGTCAGGACCTGGGGATGTACTGCACCTCCATCGGCTCGGTTTAAAGGGCTGTGGGATCACATCTATTTTATATACACGCAAGAAGAACCAAAAGGAACAGTGGAAACGCTGACGGAAGGCTGCTGACGGGCACCGCGCTCTCCGGTGGCACAGGGTGGCTCGGGGCCAGTACCGGGGGAACGGGGGCTGAGGGCGAAGCGGGGATGAGGAAGGGTCTGGGGCTGAGGGCTCGGTCCCGGTGGATCCGTGTTCCCCCCGTTCCGGTGCCGCCTCAGAGGCGACGTTCGCGCGGCGTTTCCCGCCTTTAGTCCCGGCCGCTCCCCATTGGCCCGCGCCTGCCACTGTGCGCTCCCATTGGCTGCGCCGGCAGCGCCCCCGTCTGGCTCGCTCCGCATTGGTCCCCGGCCGCGGCTGAAACCACGCGAGGCGTTGCCATCGCTACGGCGGCCGGCGAGGGCCAGGGCGCGCGTTCCGCGGAGCCGCGCCGGGCAGCATGGAGGGCGGGCGGCGCGGTGAGGCCACGGCGGCCGGGGCGGCGGGGGACGGGTCCGCGCCCGTGTTCACCCTGGAGGAGGTGGGGAAACGGAACTCCAGTCGCGAGACCTGGCTGGTGATCCCAGGCCGCGTCTATGATGTCCCCCGGTT
>VZRN01003673.1:94006-110011 GCA_013397935.1 Dasyornis broadbenti
AGGGCTCTGGAGGGTCAGGGAGTGCCGTGGGGACAGAGATCCCGGGGTGGGGTGCAAGAGGAGGGGGCGAGCAGGCCCCACCGGGGTTTGCGGGGGATGGGGGTGTGTCCCGGTGTCCCTGAGGCAGCTCCCCGGCCCGGGCTCTGCAGTCTCTGAGGGGCCTCATGCCCGTGGTTCTTCCTCCAAGGGACGGGGAGGATGGCAGGTCACGGTGCCCGCGGCCAGCCGGGGGCAGGGGTTGTGCTGCTGCTCCTCTTAGGCAATTCCAGGTTTCCCAGGAAATCTGTTCGGACAAGTCACGGGGAGGTACAGCTTTCCGCCAGCCACGGGACCCCACTGTGCGTCTTGGAGGGTGAATGGGATCGGGGAACACCAGTAGTTTGAATGTGAAGTCTGCAGGGACACCCCAGAACTCGGAGAAGGTGACAGTGATACAGCAACTACCAATCTGCTGCCTGCCCAGAGGAGACCACGCACCAGGGGTTTGGCAACAATGCAGCCTCTGACAAATCTCCAGTTCCTTTGGATGTGGGGACAAAAATTCTTTCAAGACTCACTGCTTTTGACTTCTCATTTTGAGAAGGTTGAGTGGTGTCCTGAGTGTTGAGAGCTGGAAATAAAATGGGAATAAACAGTAACAAAATAGTAACACTTGAGGGAACTGCATGAAGCTGTGCCAGGGGAGGTTTAGGTTGGATATCAGGGAAAGGTTCTTGCCCTAGAGGGTGGTCAGGCACTGAAAGGGCTCCCCAGGGAATGGTCATGGCCCCCAGGCTGCCAGAGCTCCAGGAGCATTTGGACAATGCTCTCAGGGACAGGGTGGGATTTTTGGGGTGTCTGTGCAGGGTCAGGAGTTTGACTGGATGATCCCTGTGGGTCCCTTCCAGCTCAGGGTATTCTGTGATTCTGTGGTTCTGTGAAAATTTCAAAGGGGTTTATCCCAGCTTAAAACAACAGCAAACACATTGTGGCGTCTGTAGGGCAATGTACAAAGGTTGGGTTGAACCAGCTCCAAAGAAGACACTTCATTGAAATGCACGTGTTCCAGCTTGTTGGTTCTGTTGGTCTGAATTCAACTCTGGTTTCCCTCCAGGCCCGTGTGGTTGAAGCCTGTGTACTGTGGAGTCACAGCCTGCAGTGACAGACAGAGCTGCTGTGGCGAGGTTGGAGGTGCATCAGGCAGGAGGGAGTGATCATCTGGCAGCTGGAGTTTGTGCCTTGCTCTGCAGCTCTCAGTATTTATTTATAAAGTTGGACACAATCTGGTTTATTCTTTAGGTCCAGAAAATCACAGAATTATGGAATTGTCCAGGTAGGAAAATCCCTCCCAGACCATCAAGACCAAGTTGTGCCCGATTCCCACCTTGTCACTAGCCCAGAGCACTGAGTGCCACGTCCAGTCATTCCTTGGACACCTCCGGGGATGGGGACTCCACCACCTCCCTGGGCAACCCCTTCCAATGCCTGACCACCCTTTCCATGAGGAAATTCCTGCTGATGTCCAACCTGATCCTCTCTTGGCACAGCCTCAGGCTGTTCCCTGTCCTCCTGTCCCTGTTTCCTCCCCCCCACTACCATCCCCAGATGCCTCCTCCTGTCAGGGAGTTGTGGAGAGCCAGAAGGTCCCCCCTGAGCCTCCTTTTCTCCAGGCAGGGCCGTTTGGTAGGATGAGATGTGCAAAGTGGAAGCAGGACAGTTTGGTGGGAGGGAGCTGTGGCTGCACAAAAGTTAAGTAGATGCAGGGGAAGATCAGACAAAAACTTGGAAGAGCAGTTCAGTGCTGGTTTCTGACTCAGAAAATGCTGGGTTAGGGTTTAGGAAGAGCCAATACAAGCTGGAGGTTGGGACAGCAGCTGCAGCAGCTGTGAGTCTTGTCTTACACTCGTCTTTATGCTGTGATTCAGAGCGTGGACACTGCAGGGAGGTCGAGTCTTCACCTCGGTGTTCTCTGTAAGATGGAGTCTGGGACCTGCTCCCTGGGACACCTCTGGAATTATAAGTGAGCCCAGAAAAACACTTCAGTCCCTCCAGCAAGCCAGGTTTAGCAGTGCCCTGACTGTCACCTTGTAATGGTGTTTCACCCTGAGATGTAATTTCATTCTGCCCTTTCCAGGCCCTTTTTCCCATTTGTGTTTTTCTGACATGAAAAGACCTACTTGGACGAGGGAAAGGGAGAAGAACAAGGGCACTGTTGAGCTGTGCCAGCGTGGCTGACACAACACTGTGCTGTGCACACCCCTTGCTGGCACAGGGCAAGTGTAGATCAAGGCCTAATTTATTGGCAAAAATCCTCTTTATATCTGTTACCCTCTGGAGTGCCGGGGAATGACGTGCAGCTGATGGGAACCAGGAGTGCTTGTCTCGTCAGAAAGTTGCCGTTGTCTGAGGAGCTGGTGCTGCAGAGCTCTGTGTGGTGCAGCTGCAGCACTCGGGGTGTCCTGTCACGTGTCCCCTGGCCCTGTGTGGTCACTGGAGCAGGGTCTGGTGGGTGCCTTTCCTGGCCATTGCTCGTGGATTGTTTGGCAGGGGTTGCTGAGCCCACTGGCGCATTACCTGCGTGGGATTGTGCAGTCCTAAAGTCACTCCTAAAAGGTTGAATTTGGCTTCATGATTCCTGCAAATTAGGTGCTGGAGGTCAGCCAAGCTGAAATGTGTGTGCTGCTGGAAGTGTAGACCAGTTTAAGGTTCCAATTCACATTATTTGATGTGTAATAGGAGTAACAAGACATCTATCACATAGCAAAATTTACTGAATTATAAGAACATGAATGAAATCCAGGAGATGTGCAAAGACAGCAACCGAAGTGTTGCAGGTGTTTCTGGGAGATGCAGCCTCCTGTGCTTCAGAGAGCCTGTGAGTGCCTGAAATTAAATGGGATTATTTTGAAATCTAAGAGAGCCTTATGGTGATGTATTTTCTCCCCAATCTGGGTAACTGGACCACACCAGGATACATGTTCTTACTCTTGGTCGCAGTGGTCTAAAAAAGCACGTGTAGGCTGTGGCTGGAGCAGGAGGGTCTGGGTGCTCAGGGTGAGTGAAGAGTGGAGGGAGGCAGCTGTACCTCCTGCAGGCGTTCCTGGGTCTGTCAGCCTCACACTTCACCACACCAGCATTAAAATCTGAGCTTCTAACTTGTGCACAATCTGTAACAGCCTTATTTTCAATTATGCTGGAGAGACACAGTTTATCTCCATTTCCACACATGACTAGGAGAGTCTGGAGATACACATTGCTCTAGGAAGTCCTTGTGTCTGTTATCTGAGCCCACAAGGCACAGCAGCCCCCCGCAGCTCCATGTCTCTGCACACGCCGCTGCCTGATCCCCATGATAAGTGTGAGTAGGAATCCATTTCCAGTTTCCTGGGTTGTGACACCACTGACCCAAATTGGTCAGTTAGTTTCAGGTATAGTGTTCTTCAAGAGAAGGAGGAGCACCAGGCATCTGGGTTTCCTCATGCTGACTTGCTCCAGCTTTGCAGAGGTGTTTTTGGAAAACCTGTCCATGCCTTACAACCAGCTGTGCCAGATGTGTGGATCGTTCATCCAGGTGGCTGCTCGTCCTTGGTTCTGGCTTGTATGGTGCTGCACAGGAATACTCTTCCCTCTCCTGGTTTATTTCTTTAACGCTGGGCACTGGGAATGAAAATTGCGTCCCTCCTCAACCTGGTGATCTTCTCTCTTACCTGACACAGTGATCTAATTAGTCCTGGAGCTTAGTGTTGCTGCTGAGCTTCTTTGTGTCTCCAGCAGGTCTGTACCAGCAGTTCCCAGCCAGACATTTGCAGACAGGCCCTTGGAGTTTGTGGAGAGGGGACTCCAGGCTCTCCCCTTATGCAGGAGGTTTGGGATGTGCTCTCAGAGGCCTTTGCTGCCCGCCTGCAGTTCCGAGTTGCTCGGTTATTCACTGTGTGTGCTGAGGGTCCAGTGACACAGAGGTCCCAGTTTTATTATCACCTCTCTCCTTCTGTTTTGCTTTTGCTGTTTCTTATCAGAAACTGACATTTTCCAGACATTGTTTCCCTTAGAAGTACTTTTTTCCCCCCCATAGTTTGCAATGCAGTTTCCATGTTTTCCTGCAGCAGCTGCAGCTTTGGGAAGTTTTGTGGCAGAGTCAGTGACTTCCTGTACAAATAGTCTGGGTTTACGTTTGCTGGGGTAGGACAAGGTGGGAATTGTCTGGCTGCAGCGGTGCTGTCTGGAGGAGGGAACTCTTCAGAAACAGGAGGTGCCAAAATATTTTGAAGGTCTTTTTCTTTTAGGCTTGGAGACTGCAGTGAAAGACAGATGCGCGTGAATAAATAATTGTGGGTCTAGCAAGTGCATAGAAAGGCTTCACAGTCAGAGATATAAAGAGGAGTGAACTTTACTGTTCTTCTCTCCTGAACTGTATCCTTCCTCTTGTCTCTTGTCTGTGGAGAGACTGGATGTCACTGAAAGATCCACTGCATGTTCCCTGTTGCTGCAGAGTTTTGTCTACCCTTTTAGGGTGAATGATTAGGAAAGGAAGAAAATTTAGATATTTTCCTGTCTAAAATACGAGATTTCTGGTGAGGCAACCGTATGGAGTTCTTCTAAAAGGCTTAGATAAATGGGCAGATTTTCAGTAGATCTTAGCTGGAAGCGGGACAGTTGTTCTGAGCAATGTGAACAGCCAACATCCAGGAGTCCCTGATCCAGCTCCTCTGGGATCAAGTGAGCCTAAGGGTGGGTGTGGGAGAAAGGGGAATAAGAGCTGCAGCCGGGCACAGGGAATGAGCCATGGAGCCTCACGTGGTGTCCCAGCTCATGCCACCTGGTAACTGCCTGCTAACAAACTGTGTCCCTCCACTTTGCCCTTTGTGGCTCCTGAGAAGGCTCCACATTGGTTTAGTGGCATACCTGGACAATAAAGGGATTTATTCCAAATAAAGAGCTGCAATGTGAGGATTGCAGGATTGGCTGTAAAAACCCACCAGAGCAAACAACAGGGCCAGTTTGTGTCCGTCCTGAGTGTGTTTGGTATGAGGTGGGATGGCCTGGTGGGAATATTCAGACTTTTGGCAGCAAAAGCAGACAAAATGAAGGAAGGGGGGGATGGGTGGCAGCTGCTCTGTGTCTGTGGGAAGGAGAAGGATATGACAGGTGTGTTGGTCCTTTGATCTGAAATGTAGCCCAAAATCTCTTCTCCAATTAGGGGCTGGTTGCGTGAAGTCCTGGCAATCTAGGTTAGTCCCTGTGCGTGCCCTGGGACGCGTGACCACTTTATTGCTGTAACTGGATTAGCTGGTAGTTCACACTCGGGCTGTAAAGGGATTGTCGTTTGCTAGGTCTGTGGTTAGTGCTTTCCATTGCTGGGCTGTTCCTGGAATTGTGGCGTTGAAAGTGGACAGAGCCCAGCCCACCACAGACAACAGAACCACACCCGGGGTTTGTGTGAGTTCATACCACCTGAGAGTCAGCTGTGGCCCACAGCAGTGGCAGTGTCACTGTGAGGCACCCTGGGGCTTTGGCTGTTGCGGCTCTGGATCTCTGAAATCAGTGTATGATATTAAACATTATCATTTTTGTGATACTGCGTGATATCGTCCCCCCGTGTCACCGGTGGTTGCACACAGGATATAGTTCAGTATTGCACATCTCTATTCAGAGAAGGCCAAACACATCATTTTTATAGTACCTGAAGAAGTAGAATATCCTTTCCTCCACTGGTGTCTGTGAATTGCTGAGGAGATGCTGGACAACCGAACCTTTGGCAGATTTTATTGATGGTGTTGGTCGAGGCATCCGGTGGTGCAGGTTGGAAGGAAGGCTGATGACGTCCTCAGCGCCTTTCTGCATCCAGCCCTTGGCTCACCTGGACTCTTGTCTTCCAGCACCCAGGTGGAGAAGAGGTGTTGCTCGAGCAAGCTGGCAGAGATGCCACGGAGAGCTTCGAAGATGTGGGGCATTCCACAGATGCCAGGGAAATGCTCAAGCAGTACTACATTGGGGAGGTCCACCCGGTGAGTCCCTTGTGTGACCCCCAAACACGGACACCAAGGCGTGTGTTGTGAAAGAAGTTAGTAATTGAGGGGTTTAGGCAATCCCTGTGTTGTCCAGGGTTTCTCTTGGGGAAACTAAACTGAATTAGTCTTCTCCTTCCACCATTCAGAACAGATTTTTTCACTTCATTTAAACTGGGGCACTTAAGCTGAACTCATGGGTTCCCTCTGTAGCTGGTGGAACCATAACCCACCTTTGCCTTGTAATTCTGAGCTCAGGAGGGTGAGAGATCTCAGGGTCACAAACACCACCTTCCTGCCTGCCTTTGGGTGCCAAAGGAAGGACTCCTTTGAAAACTGAGCCCAGGCAATTACCTGTGTACAGAACAATTTCCTCATAAAGGCTGCAGCCTTCCTTTGAAGTCAGCACTTACTTCTTTTCTTCTTTTTTTCCCCTGACAGAATGATCGTAAAAAGGAAGGTTCTAAGGTAAGCTCTCAGCGTTTCAGTTTTCAGCTTTTATTTAATGTCACATGTCTTTTGGAGGTTTTTTTTTCCCCTGTGGAGTTTGTGGCTTTATGTTTACGCAAACTACACATGAATAAATTTCCCAAGCAAATTCTACTTTTGTTTTTGCTCTGAAGCTCAGCGGGCACCTCAGTGTGAAATTGGAAGTGAGTTTTTGTGCCCTTTCTCTGCTGGCAGCAGTGATGTTGTTTCCACACCTTGAGCCACAGACCATGTTTTGCATTTCTGGCTGTGTCCTGACCACGGAACTGGTTTCCTTGTTGTTCCCTTCGAGCCAGGAGACAGGCACGGCTGCTGTGGGCCGGCTGGCAAACAGGAATTCTCTGTTAACTGCCTCGGGGATCAGTGGTGTTGCTTAACACTCAGGTACTCCTGGATTAGAACAGGGCAGAGTGTTGCAAAAATGCCTTTGGAAGGGATGGGGAGAGGGGAAAAAGCAATAAATAGAATCCCAGCTGGGAGGTAAACATGTGCCTCGCAGCTGGCGAGGAGGCCTGGACAGGGCACAGCCCTGCGTTCAACAAGGCTTTCAGGAGATGTTCCTCTGAGCAGGGCCACTTGCAGAGCAGCAGGAATCCAGAAGAGAACTGTCAACAGGGAAATCAAGGATAAGTCAGGCTGGGTAAAGCCTGTGCTTAGTTATAACATGGAGCTGTGTGATTATGTACATACCTTAAAATTTATTGTTTGGTTCTGCTCCAGTTAATAAACAGAATCACGTGCTGAAAATGTGCCCAGAAATCAGTGATGATCAGAGTAGCTTCCTTGGATCCGAGCTAAATATTTTTTTTCAAGTATTTTTCTCTCCTAAGCAATAAGTCCAGCACGTTACGCACAGCTGAAAGCTCTCTCCAGAGGGCAACATCTTTTAAAAGCAGGTTCCAGTGTAATTTAAAGATGGCAACAAGAGAGAGAATCAGTAATGTACTAGTAAAAAAGGGGGAAGCACAAAACTACCCCAAAACTGTGATCTAATAAGCAAGGACTTATTTTGAGAGGGGTGCAAGTTCCAGCATGGAGTTGGTGACTGCGTGGGAGATATTGGATTGATGGCAAGAACACGGAGGTGAAGATGACAGCAAACATCCCCAAAAACATCCACCCTGGCGACAGGGTGTGTTTGGGAGAGGAGGGTTCTTTTTCCTCTGTGTTCGTAATCACATGTTCAGGCTTGTCTTACTAGCACATGTTTAATGTTTCTTTGTTCCCCTGCTAACTCCCTCTTTCCTCCTCCAGAATCCAAGTGTGACATCCTCAGGCCAAGCAAGGTATAGTATCTCCTTAAAATAAGAGTGAGAAATGGAGAGGCTGGGACTCTGTTTGTAGAACTGCATGTTAACTGCAAAGGGCATGAAAATCCCCAGGGATGTACTGCAGTGTCTTTCTGGCAAGCAGATACTCCAAAGCAGTTGCCAGCGTGTGCACCTCTCTTGTTGGATGTGAGCCCAGGTCTGCTCTGCACTGGGCAGAACCAGCATCCCAGTGTTTGGACTCCTCTGCCCCATGTGCTGGCGTTGCACGGCTGTGGCTGCATCCCTGTAACCACAGGGGTTATTTGGGTGGTTGTTGTTGGCTGTGGGGTGGCACAACAAGTGATGGGTGAGTTTTTTGGAGGATTTTACCATGACCAGCCCCGTCTAGTTGAAAATAAAACCAGTGCAGGGCCCCGTCTAGTTGAAAATAAAACCAGTGCAGGGCCCCGGTCTCCTGCAGCTGGTGCAGAAGGTTTTGCTCAGGAGGCTGCTGAGGGTGAGCCTGTGGCCTCTGGAGTCTGAGCAAGGCAGATTTACTGGGGCACAGCTGTAGCTGTTGCCATCCTTGAGTCAACTCCGTTGTTTGTACAACGAAAATTACAGCCTGACTTATTTAAGGAAAATAAAACCAAACCAACAACAACCCCGCTCCATTGGTCTCTGGATGTGCCAAGCTGGAAACTTCAGCCATCCAGCTGCTATTTTATAAGGCACGAGGCCACGCTTGGGCCTCTCGTGGGGGCTGGCAGAGCCTGTGCATAGGGACAGTGGGGCCTGCCTGGCCTGTGGCCGTGGCCGGGCCGTCACCCTGTGGGTACAGCTCCCAGCAGTTCCCTAGGTGTGTAACAAGGGATGGACATCGGGAATGGATTATTAACTAAATGCTTTCTTCTGGTTTCTGTGGTGTGTACGTTTTAGTTTGTTGTTTCTTTTTCTCTCCCCGTAGTTTCTGGTCTACGTGGCTGATCCCTGTCTTCGGAGCGCTGGTCTTAGGTTTAATGTATCGCTATTACATGGTAGATGGGAAAAGCTCCTGAGCTGGCCGTGCTGGGGCCTCAGACAGCCTGAAAAGAGGAAGAGAGAGTGTATGTGTGCAACACATGGAGTTCTGCTGCCCTTAACCTTCCTGCCTTGCTTTTAGCTCTGAGTCTGTCAAGTGATGTTGATACCCATGGGACCAAGCTAATTCCAAACTCTTATCCTAACTCTGGGACCCACAGACCTGTTGTACTTCCCTCTTGCAGTGGCAGGGAAGGAGGAACTTCGGTGTTCCCTAACACTGGTGTGGTGTCCCTCATGCTCCCTCTCTCTCTCTCTCTCTCGCTCTTGCTCTCTGACATAACCCCCAGACAACCTCTTTCTCTCAATGCCTTTGCGTTAAGCCAAACACCAGGAAAGTGCTGCCCTAGGCCTGTGGCTCTGCCTCAGCCCTTCACACAGCTGGGAATCATCTGCCAGTTTTCTCCAGCCCTTGCCAGAAATAATGTCCGGAGCTTTGGTTCTGCAGGAACGTTTCCAAAGCGTGCAGGCAACACTAACTGGAGCAGCAGGGAATTGTTAGCTTGGCCACCTCTTTCTGTACTGGTCTGTTTTTAACGGTTAAACAAATACATGGATTTTAAAAGTGATTCTGTTCATTTTGTAATATTTGTACTTGTATATCCTGTGAACAACTTATATTGAATCCTGGTTGGTTTGGGTGTTTTCGTGCTGTGTGTGGCGGAGCCAGTGGGAACTGGCGTGTGGCTTCTGGAAATGCAGATTCTTCTTTCTCCCTGAGGTTGTGATCCGACACATGTATTGGAAACAAAACTCATTCTTATGTACTGTGAATGTGTACCAAATGGGGGAAACAATTAAATGTGGTCCCTTCTCCCAAAACAAAAAGGGAAAAAAATGCATTTGGGATTTGTGGATAATGCTGGTTTTGTCTGAGAATAGAGGAGGGTATTTCCCTCTTCCCCTGTTTTTGTGTGTTGTGCAGTCGGCCTTGAAGTGCACACAGTGCACAGTTTGCTTCCTGCGCTGAGGCAGGAACCTTTCCAGCTCTTCCAGCATACTGCGCTGGGGCTTTGGGATCTGCTAAATAAAGGGAAGTGGTATCCTGGTGCCCACTGCCCTTCAGTGGGGCTGTGCCACCCACACTGGCTCCCAATCCAAACCTGCAGCACAGCTGATCATACCCTGGGATCGCAGCAAAAAGGGCAGCGATACCCCGGGGTCCTGCTGTGAAAACCTCCCGTGGGTTGTGGGGTTTCTTCTCACTTCCACAAAACTACCAGAAGCTCATGTAGAAGAAATTCTTGGATGTGGAATTACACTCTGCTTTTTAAAAACAAAGGCCAGGGAACTTGGAGTAAGAGCACTGCCAGGGCTGCCTTCACATTTAACAAAATTGGGAACCATGAACTCAGTTTGGGGATGTTTAGTGTGGAGTCTGTAGCAGGGAAGGTTTTGAAGCTGGAAGGCATGCATTGGCCAAAGTATCACCCTGCTGAGTCGGGGTCGTTCAGGGCAGTGCAAGGCTCCACAAAGGTCAGGTGGTTTGGATCCAGGGATGCTGGGCTTGCCTGAGGAACAGGGCCGGTGTGATGCTGAAAACATACCTGTTCTCTCCATAGGCAGCACTGTTACCTGGGGTTTGAATTTTTTTTAATACCATTTCCCTGGCACTCTACATTCAGTTGCATTTTGGCTGCTCTGAATACTTCTTGCCATCATCAGCTCTTGACCCTCTGCTGTTGGGGAAGTTGCCTGTTGATTCCCATATGCTAGGAACCTTTTTATCCTCTTAAGGAACTAGTCACCCTGGGGAGACTCTGTCTTGTTCCAAGGCTTCTTGGAATTGGTAAGATCCTTGTCCAATGCCTTGTGGAACCCCAAGTAGCCTCTGTCTGTGCATGTGCCAGCTTCTCAAGAACCTCATGGTGCTTGAGATGCATTTGCAGGAGCCACATGGAGTCTTCTCACTTCTCCATTAATGGCAAGGGGCAGAATGTCTGGGATGGAGGCAGATCGGAGTGAGCCCGGGGCTTCCTGGGTGTCCTCTGGTGCGGTGGTGAACCCGCCTCTTCTCATTCTGTTCTGGCTGCCTCAAAGATGGGTCCCACAGGTGTGAAACCTTGCTCTGGCAACAAGGGAGGCATTAACAAAGCTTGTTTACTCATTTTGTTTAAGGATTAAAACGGGCAATTGCCAAGCTCTGTCCTCACGCTGAACCCGCACAGCCTGTATTTGCTGCCAGGGCCCCGCACAATGCTGGCGCTGTCTCAGCATTCACCGCACAGAAACCTCTGTGGGTGGAATTCAAGCTGGGCTGTGCTCTGCTTCCTTCAGGTGCTGCGGAGGAGGAGTTGAGTGAGGAGCTGGAAACATGAGCACGGAGGCAGCTCCTGTTGTTAATGTGAGCACGGTAGGGCTGCCCAGGAGTGCAGTGCCAGCCTTTTCAGCCTCTCTGCCACCCCAAATTCCTTGATGACGCAGAATGTAACTGTTAATTGGGCTGATGGTTTGTGGAGGAGGGGTAGGAGATTGGAGGGTGTTCCTGGGCGGTGTTGGTGCATGTTCCATGATGGAAGCACCCACAAAACGCCATTTCTCGTACCTGGAGATTGCCTGGCAGGAGGTGCCGGGCTGTGTATGTTTGCTGTGTTCAATAAAGGTGTACAAAAAACAGGTGCAGGATCCTGTCTTCCAACAGGCATAGGATGTTACTCCATCCCTGTTACCCTGCAGTGTGTCTAACCCCTGTGTTACATGGCTCAAATATCCAGTGTTGGTGATATGGGATATCCAGCGGTAGACATTCTTTCCTTGGCAAAAAATCTTTCCTTGGCATAAGCTGGTGCTGAGCCTGTGCCAAGGACAGTCAGCAGTGTGTGTGGCCGAGCAACCTGATGGTCCCTGTGGGTGTTGGGGGAGCAGCAGTTTGGGGCTAAGCACTGCACGAGCAGCCCCTGATTCCGTACAATATTCCATGCTGTAATTACAATGGAAGTTTTACCAACCCTAACAGGGCAGATGTGAGGGCTCCCTACATCATCCCGATAATCCCAATCACCTCTTAGGGAGTGCCATGAGCAAGTGGCAGAGCAGCCGTGGGTGTGGGTTTTCCTTGGAAGAAGCCACATGGTGCACGACGGGGCACCACCGCCCTGTGGTCTCAGGACTCCCACGCCCACACCTCCGCGAGAAGAGCATGTAGGAGGGTTTTCAATGGAAAGATGACATGGAGGCCATGGAATATATCTCTTATTTGCATGTCTGCTTATAAAAGGATGTGATATCCCACTCCCGTGGCTGTCAGCAGAATCAAGCTCTTAAAATTTACCTAATTATGGATCTCGTGGTACCATCAGCAGCCCCAGGGAAGCAGTACCTGGTCAGAGCATCACAGGACGGAGCAAGAGGTCAGCAAGGTGCTGACTTGGGAAAAGGGCGTGGAAAATCAATGGAACATCTGCTTTTTTCCTGGATTTCAGCTGAAATAGTGTAGGGAAAAAGGGCATAAACAGAGTGGGAAGTGCAAGTTTTGGGGAGGAAGGTTGGGCTTTGTGTTCTTGGCAAGCCCTGTCTCACTGTAAACTTTATTTATCTTTGATCTAGAGGAACTGGATCCAAAAATCAGAGAAATAAACAGAAGATTTCAGAACTATTTTTAAATCTGCTTCCAAGTGCTGCAGGATCAGTACTGAGTGTGGTCTGGCTCCTCCGAGCGCCGAGGAGGATTTGCAGGGTGTCTGAGACTGAGATGGTAAAATTCAGGGCCCAATGGGCCCCAGGAGAATCCTGACACAGCCACCTTGTGTTTGCACATCACAGCTCCTACCCTGGGACAGGGATGCTACGGTGGCTTATTCCAGGATTAAATGGGAAGACCCCTTTAACAGGATTTATGTGTCCCCTCTGTTTTTAAAACCCTCACAAACCAAGCAAATTTTCAGGACATCAGCAAATCCCATGCACCTAAAGCTGGACCTTGCCCAGCGTCAGCCCCGCAGCTGAGTGTCCTGTTCCCTGTCACCAGGATGGGGACAGAGGGGGGGACGGTGTCTCCTGCCAGCAGTAACCACCCTGCACAACCCCGACGGCCCCAGTGCCTCCATCACGAGAGTGAAGTCAATGCCAATGTCACACGCTGGTGTCACACGCTGGTGTCACCCGCACTGTGTTGTCTCTTCTCCAGGGACACCACTAACAGAAATTACTATAAAACAAGTTTCCTGCCAACCTCGGCAGCTCTAATGAGTCAGGAAGTCGTAAGTAATCTGGGAATAGGGGAACTGTTGACAGAGCCTAATTATTTTCTGACAGTCTTTCTAACACCGTTAGAAAATAAAACACCTACGTAGGCTCCAGAATCGCAGATGGGGTTAGTGATATTCTGCAGGCACCTGCTAATTTGTCCCCACGATCCCAGTTTAGGCTCCTTCCCCCTCACATCTGCCGCTCTCTGGCTGCTTTTGCAGGGAGATGAACTTCATAAGAAAGAGAGAAAATACTTCAATGACACAGAACCACTGCTGCCTGCTCCCATGGCTTTTCCACGTTCTGGGGCTCACAACAGGAGTTTTATGGCTCTGACTGGATCCCAGGAACCTTGTACGTGTACTTTGCTGACCTGCCTCATTGTGGTTATTGCCCCCAGTCCCGCTGCTCTGTGTTGCACCAGGGACTAATCATATTTAGTCCTTTAAATTTCTAATTGTCCAGGACTGCTCGGTCCTCCCAAAAAAACCTGGATTATTAATTCTTTCTCCAAATTTGGCCTTTGCCCATAGCCTCCCTGTCCTGGAATGCTGGGAGTACCAGGGCCTCTCTCCTTTCCAGCCGTTACCAGTGCAGTGCTTTGGAAGTTCCCCCAGGCTGGGTGAGCACAGGCAGGATTGCACAGCCAGGCTGCTCCTGCCTCACTCCACGAAGCACCAGGGCTCCTTTTTTTCTCTGCTTTGACCCCCCATTCTGTGTTCTTATTTGTGCTGTCCCAGCTCTGCCCTTCCCAGGACTCTGCAAAGCTCTTCACAGCCAAACATGCTCCAGCAGCTGTCGTGGAGCTGCTACTGCTGGGCCTGCAGCGTCCAGGCTTTTGGCGCTGTCCTTTCACTGCCTGGCCATGAATTCCTGTGCCTCTCAAAGGCACCTTCTCTATCCTGAATTGCTCCATCCCTGAGCACTCTGTCTCTCACCACTTCCCTTTCAGGACTAAGATCATTTTCCTTCCCCACCACAGCCCATCTGCTGGTGGCACCTTCTCCAAGAGCCTCTGTCTCCCTCATCACTCAGACAGGAGGTGAGTATAGCACAGTCTTACATTGTTTTCCCTGGATGCTCCCCAAACAATTCTGTTTTGTACTGCTGGCATAGCAGTTGCTCTCTCTGCTCTCATGGACAGACATTCCTCCCTCTTCGTAGGGCAGGGCAGGGCAATCCCTCCGTGGCACAGGTGAATCCCCCCTTCCAAAGTTCTCATGTTCAAGATTGCCAAAGGGGAACCTTTCCCTTCAGCTCTCCCGAGTATGACTGCTACAGGAGAGCTGGAAAGTGTCTTTGGAGTGCCAGGACAAGGGGGAATGGCTTCCCACTGATAGAGGGTGGGTTACATGGGATATTGGGAAGGAATTCTTCCCTGTCAGTGATGGTGAGACCCTGGCACAGGTTGGCCAGGGAAGCTGTGGCTGCCCCATCCCTGGACATTTTGCTGAGGGACTCAGTGATCAAAGCAAACACTTTTGGAAGACTTTTAAATTGGGAGGACACTCGTGCCTGACTTGAACAACGTATGGGTGAGTGGTGCTGAGCACCCTGAAACAGAAGCAGAACTGCAGTGTGCCATGACGAGTGTTACTGGGGACCAGGATGGCTGCATCCCAGCTGTCACTGCTCAGGGAAGGGTCTTGGAGACCTCCATGGCACAGCCTGGGCAGGGGCTGGTCACCAGATGTGATGGCTGATGGACAGTGCTGAAATCCACAGGTGTTCTCAAGTCCTGTGCCCTCTTGCCACACCACAAATGAAGTCAGGCAGAGGAGATGAAAAGCCAGGACAGCTCCAGGGATTCAAGCAGCTTGTCTTGAAAGAGAAACTGACTTTATACGACACCAACCATGCACCATGCAGCTGCCACTGTTCTGCCAGGGCAGTGAAGCCAAGGCCACCGTGAGTGTTCCACCCTGATGCCACGGGCACTGCCTGGCGCCCTGTGGGCAGGGGATGTGGCAGAATGGCCTAACACGGCAGAACGGAGCACTGGTGCTTCAAGGATCAACTCAACAGTGTCACAAGTGTGGGACTGGGGTCGAGTGCCTGGTGAAGGCACCGTTGTGGCCATCCCACAGTGACCAACTGACCAGCAGGGCATGGGGCTCAAGGGTTTTCCACTGGCTGTTGGGCTGCGGTGAGTGCATGGAAGCTACCGAGGAGGGAGATTTCGCTGGGATCTGAAAGCGGACTGGCAAAGAGCTGGCAGGAAGAGGGACGGGAGCCAACCTTTTGGTGGCCCAGGGAAACCGGACCCTGTGCGGCGCCGAAGGCACGCGGCAGCTGTTCACAGCTTCTTCCGCCTCCATTTTTCACAGCTTAAGCACTCGCCTGGCACCTCCGTCCACTCACACACAGCCCCTCTTGCTTCCCCATCTATTTCCAAAGCAGATTTTGGACACTTTAGAAAAGTAACTGTACATCTGTGCGGGACACCTTTCCACACCTCCTCCCCTTTCTTACACCTTTCAGGGAAAGGGACTCCCAAACTCACTCTCAAGGACTCAGTGCTTGTGTTCTCCTGATTCCCCACATGTGGGGCTCTTGTTTCTTAAGGCAGCTGCTATCTGTCTCAATGACAATGCACTGTTGACACTGCTTTTTCATTTCCATGTTATTTGGAAATAGCTATTTTTGGGGGGCAATATCCACGAGTGGGCTTGCCAGCTCTGCCTCGTGGGTTTCCGTGGCAGAGCCCTGAGAGTGGATGGAGCTTTGGTGGCACCACAGCCGGCCCTGACCCGCGGAGTGCCCTCACGACCCCCAGCACCGGGCGAAGAAGGTCGGGCCGCGGGAGCTGGGTGCAACCTCCCTCACCCCCGGGCCTCCCCTGAGAGACCATCCCGGGGCTGCCCTTGAAGGGCCCTCCCGGTTCCCCTGATCCCGGGGGCTCCCCTCAGTGCAGGTGTCCCTCTTGAGCAACAATCGCAACCACCCTCAGCCCTTCCAGACTCTTCCCGCGCCCCCCCCACCACTGGCTGCGCACGCGCGGCCCGGCCACCCCC
>VZRN01003673.1:111828-134881 GCA_013397935.1 Dasyornis broadbenti
TTTTTTTTTTGTTTAATGGAATGGTTGAGTGTTCCAGGTTGGAAAAGGGTCTCAAACTGATTAATCAAGAGTGTATTTTTCTTCCGGTGCGTAGATGTGGGTTCAGAGCTGGAAGAGGTCGAGGGAAGGATGTTGTGGTCACAGTGAGCTGCTTGATCCAAGCAAGATGCCATGACAGAGGTGTATAAAGCAGAGAAAGGGTTACAAAGAGGTTAAAGCAAGGTTTCTTTTCATATTTTGTCATAACAAAAGATGAAGGAGGCGATAAATTGAAATACAATTTAAACTTTAGAACCTATGAATATGCTTCTTGAGAATGAATAGTGAAGCGATTGTGAGTATGATTTTAGCTGGATTTAGGAAAAGGTGTTAGCAGTTCTCTGACTGATCAGAACACGCTCCAGTGTACCTTTCTTTTCCTAGACAGATAAGATTAAGTTTATCCTGTGGACAAGTGCTCTGGCTTAGGGTACAAGTACAACTGATGAGATAAAGGGAAAAGTCTGAACACAGTGAGAGAACCACAAATATGCATTTATGATGAAGGTGTGTTAGAGCGAGTAGTTTCTTATAACTGCTCTGCTTTTAGCAGTGCAGCCGCCCTGTGGGTGGAATCCAGCCCCAGGTTGAACTGGGGCCAGTCTCTTCTCCTCTGAATTGCATTCCTGTGCGCGCTGGGTGCTCGTGGTTGGCGATACCAGGGCCTTGGGAGCCATCGCTGATGGGCGCTGGGGA
Source organism: Dasyornis broadbenti (assembly GCA_013397935.1). Taxonomy (NCBI): domain Eukaryota; kingdom Metazoa; phylum Chordata; class Aves; order Passeriformes; family Dasyornithidae; genus Dasyornis; species Dasyornis broadbenti. The sequence goes on from VZRN01003673.1 coordinate 112,564, forward strand.
GCACAGAGATTCTGAGAGAAGCTGAGGTTGGGGTGATCTGGGGCGTTACTGGGGTTTCTGACATACAAAATTCGGTTTGTTGGAGTTAAAGTGGCAGTGTCTGTGTGCAGTGACTAAAAAAAGCGAAGTTACATTTGGAAACCCAGTGACTAAAGTTTTTTTGTAGTGTGATTTTTCTTTTTTTTTTTTCTGGTATATTTTCTCTTATTTGGACTGGCCGAGTTACGTCATCAGCCTGTCCCCACACCATGTGTTAAAGTTTTGGCTTGTGCCACCATCTCAGTTAATAGTTTTGTTTTCATATTCTTGTAAAAAAAGTTAAACAAAACTCTAAAAGCCCCCACACCTCAGGTGAGTGTGAGTGGGTAATATAAACTCAACCCACAGTGTGAGTCGATAATATAAACTCTGCTCTGATAACTCATTCGAGTAAGTTCTTTTCATTTCTGCATATCTTGGGACAGGGAATATTTTCATTGAGTATCTAAATACTTCATGTTCCAGTTTTTGCCCCTGTGAGTGCGTTTCCACGAGCACCTCCAGCCATAATGAATTCCCACTTGCACAGTTCAGGCAGTCGTGTGCTCCTCTTTTCCTTGTAGCTCTGCTCATGCCAGCTCTGACGTGGCCACAGTGAGCTGGACTGGGGAGCTGGTCACGTTAAAATTAACTCAGCTTCTCCCTTATTCCTTCCCAAAGGAAAAGGGGAGGAGAAATGTTGATTTTTAACAGGGTGAGTGTCTTGTGTTTGCTGTGGGTCTTCATGAATGGCTGGTGCTGACTCAAGGAAGGGACGTGTGGAAACTGGCCTTGGGGAAAGGTGCGACTAGTTCTTTCAGCAGCTTATATTGGCTTAAAATGATAGTGAAACTGCACTTAACTTGCAGGCTTCTGCAATAGGATCTCTAAATGTTTTATATATCGGTTGTAGCTGTTAAAAATGAAGGAAATGGGAAGTGTGGATTCCAAGGCCTGTTGCTGGAGCTCATCCCACAGCTCCCAAGGAGCTGACTTGTGTGAAGGACTAAAACCAGTCTTTTAAGGTATGGTCAGTATTAAATAATGTAAAATCAATTAAAAAACGCTTTGTAACCGTTGCAGAAGCATGGCGTCTCCTACTAAGAAGTTAATAGAGATATAAAAAATATGCATCACTTCATGCTGAAAATATTTAGGCAGTAGTATGTTTCTTTCCCATCTTTACATAACACACTGTCCTTTTTGGAATAAACCAACCCAAATGTGCATACAGATCAGTAATGTAGTAGAAAAATCACTGGAGCATAAAACCTAAAACCTCGAGGCTGGTTGTCCTGTGGTTGAACATCATCTGCAGCATTCAGACAGAGCAAAGTTGGCTCTTCGTTGGCAGCAGGCAGAGGTGAAAACCTGTAATTAAAGCAGTTCATCAGATGTCAGGTACCAAATCTGATTAAACATGGGATTAATTTAGCTAATAGATTCGTTTTGAATTACCCAATAATGTGTGTGTACTAATAACATGGCATTTTTGCAGTGCAGCAAGTGCAGTCAGGAGATCTTATTCATCCCTCAGATTTTGCTTTCCACAGGGGAGTGACTGTAAAACTGAGAGACTTTCTGGACTTCGACAGCAACAAGAAGAATGTTAGTAGTCTGATAAATAGCTCTTTTGCCCTAAAAATGTCATATAACCAAAACTCAAACGTTCTTCGTGCCCAAATGTGAACTGACTGTAATCCACTTGTGTTTGCTGGGAATTGTGATACAACACGTGGGGTTTGGTGATTTTTCTCTTTCGCTACCAGAAACTTTTTCTTCCTGTGATCCCAGGGATAACTGTAGTAAGACAGCGACTGAATTATCAAAGAGGGATGGAAAAGATGCTTTATAAAAATAGTTTTGAACTTTAGAGCTAGTACTAGCAGGTTTTAGGAACAGAAATCAGACTTGGCTTCTTTCTGTAGAAATTTTTGTCGTCTTTTTGTAGCTGGTAGAAGGTGCCACGGTGGATGCACCGTGCTGAGTGTGCCATGAAGGATGGATCCCTACACCCACCTCTTGCAGCTCTTCCAGCAGCCCCTGGGACATTCTGACTTAACTGAAATGGATTCAACCAAAGTTGCTTAACTTGTGCGTCAGCCTCGTAAATGCCCTTTTCTCCTTGGAATCTTCCTCCTTTATTGGCTTTCAAAACAAAACTCTGGAATGTGTTGCTGCAAGATGATTGTGTGGTGCTGGGGGTAAGGGGAGGACTTTGAATTCCCAGCTTTCTGGGGTGTAATTTGAATATTCCAGTGGCGGAGCTGTCTGAACAGCCCCTTTTCCCCGCCGTCTGTTCTCACCCATGGACTGTGCTCTGAATCGTGCCAGCACAATTGTTGTTTGTGGTTGGGAGATGAATGGGATTGGGAAGCTGATCTAGAATGGGGATATTGTACTTCTGATTGGATTTTCTCACGTTGTTCTGCTTCCTGGTCTAGTTACTGTGCAAGCTGCACAAGGAGTGGTGTCATGGTAGGAAAGGGGCTCTGGAGCTCTGGGATCAAATGGTGGAGGTGGGAGCAGATGAGGTAGAACTGTGAAAACTGGCTCTGCCATGGAAGAAAACGCTCCTTGCGTTGTGCCTTCTGTAGCATTTGCTGTGCCTGTGCTTTTGTGCCGAGACCGGGACAGACAGGATTCCTGCTGGGGCTGGTTTCTGGTACACAGCTGATGTAGTTTTATATGGAAATGTATTTCACAGAATCATGTAGGTTGGAAAAGACCTCTGAGGTCAAGTCCAACTTTTGAGTGATCCCTACCTTGTCGACCAGAGAGCACTGAGTGCCATGTCCAGTTGTTCCTTGAATGCCTCCAGGGATGGTGAAAATGAAAGAGAAGTAATATTTCACTTTATACAAAAAAACAATGGCCTGAGCTCATTTTGAAGTGTAGAAGTGCTGGTAAACCTCAGCAGGAGTTGGTGAGTGGCCAAAGTGCAGGTGAAGGAAGGTGTGTGGTCATGTCTCTGTGGTTATCACGTGTGTTACCTCGGTGTGTATGTGGAGAATAAACTGGTGAGGCTGAACATTCAGGCCAGTTTGTAGTTAGCAATTGTTTTAGGAACTGACTGAAATGAACTCTCAGGTCCAGCTTTGAACAAACTCTCAGATTCAATTTTGAACTGGCTAGTAATAGCAGGTGGTAATGGACAGGCAGTAAAATCTCCAGTAACTGCTGTTTGCAAAGCAAGCAGTGCTTCAGCAGTGTTTAAAATGTAAATGTCCAACTTGGGGGTATGTTATTTTACTATGTTGTGTAGCTCTGAGGGATCTGTGAGGTGAATACCACTCAATCAGACCGAGGAATGTTGTCACTATTTACATAAATACGCTCTGTAAATCGTTCTCCATTCCCTTCCATCACTTGTCCCTTCAGCATTTGGAAAGGTTTTATGGTTGCTTTATAAATAACTAGAAAGAATTTGGAGTCACCTTACACAGTTTATGAAACTGATGTGATGTGCTGAAGAAACACAAGGTTTTGATCCTAAAAGCAGGTTTGAGTTGTGATGAAGGTCAGGAGGTTTGGCAAAGAGAGGGAAGAGGAACAACAGTTCCTGTCAATGCCCAGACAAGATGAAGATACGGAGAGAGAGAAATTTAAAGACAGTCCTGAAAAGTTTCCAAATGTTGGAGTTTCCATTCCCGTTGAGAAAAACTGACACTACGTCCAGTTGTTTCAGTCCCTCATTGTCTGGAGGCCTGATGTTTTTTGTGTGTGTGGATTCACTCAGCAGAAGAATCAGTGAGTTTGGATAGGAGCTCTATGGGGCGATTGGGGAATAATCAGCTGCAGAGTTCAGAGCTTCTGTTAACTGACCGTTTTCTGCTTTTGCAGCGAGGATCCTGCAGTGGGGACATGTGTAAGTCCTTACTGTTTGGGGCAGAACAGCAGTATCTAGAATTTAACTCAGTTCTGTTCTGACTCTTGATTCGTTTTTGGACTCAGCAAGAAATCCCACAGTCCAATTATATATGTGGTAAAGAAATAATTTCATTTAATTTAAAGTTTACTCTGTTTTCAGTTTTAAAATGAGGATGTCTCCTGGTAACACTTGAGTATATTTTGTTTCTTAGGGAGGAAAAAAGGCAGCTTTCCTTGGAATGTGCATTCCTATTAAAGCAGATTTACTGAGGAATTTATAATTACAGTTTTTAATGGTCTTGGTTTTATCTCATAAGTAAGTGCTGCAGAGCCCAGGAATCTGATTTAGGTTAAACTTCTGAAAACAGTCAGATGTTCTGGTGGTGGGAGAGGAGCCAGGTGAGGTTTGTGAAGGCAGTGCCAACTTTCAGTCTCAGCCCTTGGGTCTGACAGGGACTTCTGGAGATCATGGAATCAGTGCTGGAGCGGGTGCTGGGTCCGTGCCCATCTGGGTCTGACTGTCCTCGTGGAGACTCCACAACCTTCCTGGGCAACCTGGGCTTGGCTGTCTTCATGGATGGATAACATAATTGAGCTGGAATTTAATGTGTTTTAATGGGTGTCCATTGCCTCCTGTCCTGTCACGGGGTACTGCTGAGAGGAGCCTCTCATGGCCTCCATCAGGAGTTTCCACACATGGATAAGATCCCCCCTGAGCCTTCTCCAGGCTGAACAGACCCAACTCTCTCAGCCTTTCCTTGTGTGAAAGATGCTCCAGGCCCTTCATCTTCCTGGCCCTAAGTTCGTGTTGTTTGTGACTTCTGAAGAGCTTTTACTGTTTGGATGTTCGTGAGTTCCCACATCAGGAATTTTAGTATTACGTTACAGTCTCTTTCTTATTGGGGCACTAAATCATATTTTTCCTCTGGAATATAGTGATTTATTTATCTATGATTCTGTGATTTTCCTGGACGCTGAGAAGTTGTATTCTATTAACTTTGCTGAAGATAGCTACAAGGATCAGACCTACTGGGAGGTGTGACTGTCTTGCTGCTCCCTTAAAAAGGGGCTTACACTCGTTTGTCACCAGCATGTGCCTTTGAAAGTGACATTTTGGGCATTCCTGGAAATGTTCTCCAACCACATTCAGCATCTTCAGCAGCTTTCAACTCCTATCTGTGTGTCAGTGACAGAGAAGGAATTTCCATCATCTCTTGTCTGCAAATGTGTTTGTGTGAGTGTGAGCAGTGCCCTTCCTTAGCAGATGTGCAGGTCTCTCTCACCTGGGAGTAAATCCTTTCTAAAGGAGACAAAAATCCTTAACACCTTGTTTTTCTTTTAGGACAGCTAAATTCTGTCTGGGACCATCTGCCTTGCCTGGAAACTTGAACCGCTCTTGGAACCGAGTTGCTCTTTAATCAGATGAGGAAATAATTTGATTCATTTTGTGGCCTGAAAGACTTGAGTATAAGCTTCAGTAATTCAGTTATTTGCTGCTAGTTAAGTTAAAACGGTGCTTTTGGAGGTGTGGTGGTGAGAAGGATTATGTTGGGTAGAGCACGTTTGGGTGCTCCTTGCTGTGCAGGTATTTTGATACATGAATACAATAGCAGAAGAATTCCTGTAGGAAGATTTAGTGCAGCTGAGCCAGGCAGTCCCGTGAACCATGGAGTGAGTCTGTAGCTGACTGTCAGAATTTGAAAGGTGTTACAGTAGAAATACTCTTCTAAACTTCCTGGTTCTTGTCAGCCGTTGCCTGTCAGAGAGAAGAGATTGGTTAATCTGTATTTAGCCATCTGGGGTGGGGGAAGATGCACCACCACACCATCCTTAAGTTTTAGGTAACTCGGGAGTTCTAGAGCAGTTCCATCACTGATTCCTTCACTGCTGTCTCCCAGTTCCATTGTGATTTTAGCTCTGTAGAGCAGCAAGGAATCTTTTATTCACATCTTACCAATAAACGATGGGCTTAAGTTCCCATTTTCCCCCTGAGAGTTGTGTGTGAATGTACTTGGAGAAGAACTTGCTTAAGGCTTTGAAAACCTGTTTTTACAACAACTTTCATCTATATTTCCCTGAGGAGTCCCTTCCAGGTGCAGTAGTTATGTTACAGGTTTACCTGGGCATGCTCCTCCTGTCCCTGATCAGTGGGTCCCTTAGAAGCATTAGAGGTGTCAGACTCTCAGCAGACCTCTGTGTGACTGCTGAGGAGTGCTCTTTGTCAAGCATCATCTTTGCTTTGAGGAGCAATGTTGTATCATCAAACACAGTTCAGATAGAAGTAGAAAGCAAAGTGATGGTAGGAAGCATAAATATTTCTCAGTTTTGGTGATGCTGAAGGAAAATACCTTTTAACGGGAGTCAAGGCAGGGAGGCATGGAGGTGGTTTGTGGGCTCGAGATGCTGGGTGTTGTGTTGGGAGTTACTCGGACAGGTGAGGTGTCAGGAGCACAGCCTGGACTTCCAGGTTTATAATGAAATACTGAACACAAGGGGTGGCTGCAATGTGTTGGAAGTCTGTCAGAATGCCTTTTATTCTTCATCTTGCATGTTGTGCTACAGCCTCAACAGAAAGAAGTGCCTGTATCTTCCATTGCTTTTCTTGCTCACAGCAAATGTAAGAGATGTCAAAAATATGAAATGGTGCAAACCTGAAAAGGCTGAGAAATGTTATTCTGAGACAGCAGTAAACTGCAGCTCAGGTGGATTCTGTGTGTCCCTGAATTCGAATGGTGCATTGTACCTAAGGAACTGCCTGATTACCTCTGTTTCTGGTGAACTTTGATTTTTGAAACAACACAGGTGTTTTAAAGGGGTTGATAAATAGCTATTACTGATGTTCTTTGGTCGCTTGGTATTTGAGTTTCTTTGAACATTTCAAAGCCACATTGGACTGGGCTTTGGAGCAGCCTGGTCTAGTGGAAGGTGTCCCTGCCCGTGGCAGGGGGTGGTATGAGGTGAGTTTTAAGGTCCTTCCAAAGCCATCCAGTCTGGGGTTCTGTAATTCCATGATTCTGTCTTCATGTACCTGCAGCTCTGTCAGCCTGCCTGTTGCTCTGCCGTGTCCACAGTGGTATTTTAGGAGTATTTTTACATTCTTGGATTTTTGTCTGGAGTTTACAACTGCATAGGATAGATGTCTCAGTAAGCCATTACTGGTCTGTTCCTTGAAGTGACAATTCCTAAATAATGTTGTTCTCTCATTCTGAGATGTGTAAAATTGGATGCAAACAAGATCCAGGATTTATACTGCCTGTCTACATTTATAAAAGTCCTCTTTGAGCTGTGAATGGGGATGACTGAAACACAGCCAGGAAAGCTTTATTTGATATTTGGATGGATGCCATAAATAGAATTCAGCTAACACATGCCTTTGTCTGTTGTTTAAATTCAACTTTAAAAGGATTAATTTCTCAACCCTACCCTGCTGTGCAGAATCCTGAATATTGAGATTAGCAGCTTTTCTGAAGGTTGGTGGGATACTGCAGGAGCTGGTTATGATTTGGTTGCAGAATTACCTATTTAGTACTGCCGGTTTTTGGAGTAATACTTGCCCTTTAAAAAGAATAGAAGAAACATCTTTTAGCTTTCATTTTTATTTTAAGTAGAAGAAATAATGATATCATGGAAGTGTTCAAGGCTGGGTTGGATGGGACTTGGAGCAGCCTGGTCTAGTGGAAGATGTCCATGCTCATGGCACGAGGTTGAAATGAGATGGGCTTTAAGGTCGTGCCCCACCCAAACCAGGCTGGGATTCTGTGATATTAGAGTTGTGATCAAATGTTAATGACTTTAGTCATTAATAATATATTACTGGTCATCTTTCTCTAAAACAACAGTGTTTGTCTCTCAGAAAACTCCTCTCTCTCCTTCATTAACACACTATAATGTGCATTTCAGGGAGCAGCAGCATTTGTAGGCAAGATTTGGATTTTAGTGCCCAGTGCTACGTCATCAACATGGAGCGCTTGGATCCTCTGGGGATTCTTCAGAGTGGAGCTGCACCAACATCAGCTTTTTAATGCTGAAGTTTTCTAGCACAGGCAGCACCGTGGCATCTGCCTTTCCCTCCGTGCGCGTGAAGCCTGTTGATTTAGGATTTGCTGCTTTTGTCTGAAGCCAGGGGGAACTGGAAGGAAGATTTTCTGTTTGGCTGTGTAAAACATCCTTGTGTACACTGCAGTTTCTTTGAAAACCTGCCACTGTTGCTGTAGCAGCAATCTAGCCCTGCCAGGGCTGACAATAACAGGAGTGCTGGCGGGAAGACCTGCTTCCAGTCTTTCCTTGCTCCACCGTCGGCAGATACGCCAAGGATGGCGTGGCACGTAGAGGGAATAGTGCTCTGCAGTTTGTTTCCTCTGTCAGGACAGCCTGGCAAGTCCCTGGTGACAAACCTACATCTGAGACCTGTGTGGAAATCCATGGGCAGTGTTGGGCAATTAGGCAGAACATTCTAACTAGTCTTTACGTATTTCAGGTTGCATGCTCAATTTGTTTTGAGTCCTTTGTTTAATTGTATTCTGAGACATACTCAAAAATGTGAAATGAAAACAATGTTTTAGTAACTGTAACCTGGTGGGTTTGGCACTGGGTAAGACAGATAGAACTTGGAGCCTTGTGTTATGATCTTACTACAATTCAGCTTCAACTCTTGAAAAATAAGAGTAATTAGACCAGCAACTCTGTAAAATGTTTTAGGGTGTTTGTATCAAGACTGTTATGTAATGTCTGTTGTCCTCCTGCTCAGCCTCACTGCGTATGGGCTTCTTCTTGCTCTCTGGCTTTTGTGCCATGCAGTTGTGTCACAGAGTGTCACAAGTGTCACAAAATCCTAGGATGGTTTGGGTGGGAAGGGACCTGAAAGCTCATCCCGTTCCCCCCCCTGCCATGGCAGGGACACCTTCCACTATCCCAGGTTGTTCCAAGCCCTGTCCAGCCTGGCCTTGGACACTTCCAGGGATCCAGGGGCAGCTGCAGCTGTTCTGGGCACCTTGTGTCAGGGCCTACCAACCCTCACAGGGGAGGATTCCTTCCCAATATCCAATCTAAATCTATATCCTTATCGTTTCGTGGGACTTGGCAGTGCTGTGTGAACAGTTGATCTCGATGTTCTTAAAGGTCTTTCCCAACCTTAGTGATTCTGCAATTCTTGAATGGTTGCTGTATTTTATCTATTCTGTGTATGCTCAAGCAGGGTCCTTCCTTTTTCTTCTGTGTGAAACCTAAACCTGTTTTCAGGACTGTTTGTCTCCTTTTCCCTGCTGCCAAGCTTGTGATGTTGTCAGTGAAGTTGTGAAGATGTTAGGAAATACAGGAGCTATGATAGTCTGTAACATATCCTAAATCCTATTTTGACAGATACAGAACAAAAGCTGATTTATTCTTTGTTGTGTGTTCTTTCCTTCCAAATATTTTTTTCTTGTAACTTTATAATTTAAAAATCTCTGCTGTCCCCTAAACAGAGCTGTGATGGGCTGCAGTTATTGTGGGTGATTCTCACTTCTGCAAGTGAGAGTTTGGATCTCCTATAGAGTACTCAGAAAAGCCAACCAAACAAAACAAAAAAAAAAAGGAAAAACCCAAACCCCAACAACAACAAACCCTCGGCACTGAAGTAGGAAGTGCTTTAGTGGTCACTGATCTGTCTGGTCTGCGCCTGTCTCAGTCTGCTTCTGTTCTGGTTTATGCACTGGGCTTTGTCTCTCTCCTAGTTGCCTTTCTCAGACTCTCAGAGCTTCCTCTGTTGAGCTTCTTACTGAATCCTTGTTATCCGTCTTTGGCTTCCATCCACGCAGTCCCTGTGCCGGTGCCTGTGCCAGCCCCGTTATCGGCATTGCCATCTCAATGCCTAAAACATTCCAGGGGCTGGGGACAGTTTCCCTGTTGTTTGGACAGGGATATAGGTGTGCTGTCTCAAAGCAGCTGGAGGAGCTGTTTTGTCTGCTCACTCAAAGGCTAAAAGGCACTGAACTGTTGTATTTTCACTGCAGGAGTTACTCCAGTGGTCCTGAGGTTACTTTTGCCAGGTTAGCCTAGAGGAAGGAAGAGCAGTTATGCTGTGAGATGTGCACCCTCTCTAGTGGTTCTAGCGCCTCTTTAGAGTTGAGGGCGGACTAAGTTTTCTGAACTGTATCCTTAATTCTGTTAGGAATTCTGTTAAGGTATTGGGAAGAAATTCTTCCTTGTGAGGGGGGTGAGGCCTTGGCACAGGCTGCCCAGAGCTGCTGTGGCTGCTCCATCCCTGGAAGTGTCCGAGGCCAGGTTGGACGGGGCTTGGAGCAACCCGGGACATAGTGGAAACTGTCCCTGCCCATGACAGGAGGTGGAATGGGATGAGCTTTCAGGTCCCTTTCAACCCAAACCATTCTATGATTCTCTGAATTCTCTTTGCTGTAATAACCAAACTTACTCAGTCAATGGTGTTTTTGGGGTCTGCGGGAGAATCTGTTTCTCTTGGCTATGTAGAGGGAGCTTGAGGAGGCTGAAGAGCTGGAGGGTTCCTCAGCTGGCTCTTACAGGCTCTTCCTGATGGGCAAAATAATCTGCTTCAGTCTTCCCACACCCAAGCTTTTGTGTACAGAAAAATTCCCTAGGGTCATGTGATATGAATATTTTTTAACAAAGTGAAGCTTTGATTAGATGTTGAATATTTACAGCTCCCTTGTCCCCCCCTCATTCTTTAAAAACTCTCTGTAAACGAAGCTATTGTGGTGGAATCAGTGGCTGCCGATAAGCTCAACCACTAAGCTGTGGTGTTTATCATGGACGCTGAAATTCTGTGTAGAGCAACTTCAAGAGAAACAGATAAACCAACTACAAGGTCTTCCGGCAGAGGCCTGGGTTTTTTGGGTATAGAGTAGATTCTGGTTTTAGCATCCCTTACCCACAGAAGTTTCAGAAAGATGTTATGTCAGGTGTATCATTTTATTCAAAATGAAGTGGCCTTCGGAGTGAGGAATGACAATATGACATTTGGAGCCTTTGGTAGTACAGGTTTAGCCTAAAACGGTGTCTTAGATGAGCGTCAAAGGACCTTTATATATGTGTGTGGGTGCTCTGAAACTGAATTTGCACCCTTAGCTGGAGGTGAGATGGAATATGGACATCGTTATTTTTCCTTTATAGTTTCTTCAATTTGCTGAGCATGTGTGCTCCACTTCACTTCCGTGACCTCCCCCGTGTAGCAGAGGCTACTTGCTGCTTCATGATTTCTAATTGTTTTTTAATCTCAGCTCCATATAAACAACTCTCTTGGCCTGTTTGCTTGCTTGTTTTTTTGATCAGCTTAGTGAACATCATTAGAAGAGATTTCTGCTCCGATGCCGCCAGCTGATTAGAGGAGGACACCAAGGTTTTGTCTAATCTCTGGTGTGACTGTCATGTGCTGCAGCAAGGAAATGGCTTTGGAAGAAGCAGCCAAATCTGTGCGGGTATTAAACCATGTTGAGGAGACGAGTATCAGTGGGGATCAAATGGGCAGCCATTCAGTGCAGGGAGCTTATTAAAAGACAAGGATTAACTTGGCTGCTGTTCATGAGGTCATGGAAGTGGTAAGGGATTTCCAGGATGTACCTTTCCTTAAGGGCAAAAAATGTCAGCAGCAAGTGGAAAATGCCCCATCTCTGCCTCTAGTGCTGATAATTCGGGTGGTTCTCATCTTCCCCCATGTATCGATCTTGCTCTCCTCATGATTTCCATGGAGCAGGAAACCTGTCATTGCCTGTTAGTCCAGGGCTGGGGATGGAAGGATGCTGCTGGAGCAGCCCTTGGCATTACAGGAGGTGAAGTCGCAGGAGCAGGTCACAGTGGTGGAACAGGCACAAGTGAGCTGGGGGAGAGCCATGGCTGAATTCCAAAAAACTCGTCAAGGCTGGGCTTGGGAACAACCTGCAGAAGTGGTGGTGGAATTGGAGCTGCAGCCACGGCCCTCTGCATTAGTTACGGCTGCATTTGCCTGCAGGTCAGAGCAAACTTCTCCATCAGGTTTGTGACTTGGCTTCTGGCTGTGGAAGTTCTGGGTAGCGTGGCTTGGCTTTTGATACGGAATAGCAAAGCTTAGGGGTATCTTTTCTGTATGTAAAAAAAATTCCATAATGTTTAAGGTGTTTGGAGGTCCTGGCAAAGTGAGAATGAGGATGGGTTAGGAATTCCAGAGGTATTTGCTGTTGGTGAGGATGGGAGAAGGCCGAGCACTCGGCCTTTGCTGTAGGCCCAGGTCTGTAACTCAGCCTGGTTAGGCTGTGTGTAGAAATCCAAAAGCATTCCTACAAAAGAGCAACAATGTGTGTGCACTGAGGGGAAATGAGTAAAACAGGAGGAGAAGGAGCTTGTAGAATTTGGTTTGCCATCACAAACCACCAGCCTTTTGCACTCCTACTGCAGCATCACCACATCAGCTTCGCGTGCTGGTTTTTGTGCCTTCTCAGCGTTATTTTTCCTAAATCTTTTCAAGGCCTCTCCTCTTTCACCCTCAAAGACAGAGATCCTGTCACCAGCTGCTGGGACTGATCCAGGTCCATGTTGACCCAAGGATGTATTTTGTGCGGGCCGATGGTCATGTGTCCGGCCCTGCCACAGATGCCTTTTGTGCAGTTGTTTTAACTTAAAATGAACCAATTCCAGAGAATTCTGGAATGGTTTGGGCTGAAAGGAACCTTAAGGTTCATGCCATCCCACCTCCTGCCATGGGCAGGGACACCTTCCACTGTCCCAGGTTGCTCCAAGCCCTGTCCAGCCTGGCCTTGGACACTTGCAGGGATCCAGGGGCAGCCACAGCTTCTCTGGGCACCCTGTGCCAGGGCCTCCCCAACCTCACAGGGAGCAATTCCTTCCTAAATTTCCTGATTATTTTTTATTAATACATAAATTCAGAATGTTTTGTGCAGGTTCAAGTAGTACACAACAAAATCTTGTCTTTCCTGGATTCCAAGTGCAGTGTTGTTGAATCCTGATCCAATATCGTTGTGGTTCTGGTCCGTATAACAATGTGCAGTAGAATTTTCTGGACTGTCAGTACAACTGGCACGAAGATCAAAGTTCCAAGCAGCTGATCTCAGATGAGAGATTATAAGGGCAGGATAATCGGATAAAAGGCAGTTGAAGAAATTTGACACTTAAAATACTTTTTGTAAATCTGCCTGTCCCTGTGTGTCCTTGGTTTTGGGAGGAGACTTTGCGAAGCTGGGCTTGTCTAGGCAAGATATTTTGGGGAAAGATAGGAGATTTGGAAGTTTACTGTAGATAAGATGTCTAATAACTGATTACCTTAATGCAGGTGAGGGCTTGTGTGGGGAAATGAGTGTGTGGGACTTCTGGCTGATCACTAGCGTTTTGTTATCTTGTTTGTGTGTTATCTTGTTTAAATTTCATAATACCACTAATCCTGAAACACGTTCCTTGCTTCCTGTATGGAGAGAGAAAATGTGCTTAACCGTTGAGTATCAATGGAGCTACTTCCAGGAAAAAAACCCCAGAAACTTGAGATCAACCAATGTATTCGTCAAAGGAATTTAAATCAGCAATAAATTACAAGACACTTAGTGCTGTCAGACAGCTGAAACTTCCTCACTGATTCAGCACTGGCTGCTGGAAGCAGGAATTCTGTCTACACATTTTTTTTCTTGCTAATTATGTAGGAATATGTAATAATGCTGAAATGCTATTTTTGTCTCCAAATGTAATACTGCATTTCTGTAGCAGCATTTCCCTTTAGTGGGTGTTTTCTGCATGAATCAACGTAAAATTCTAGCAGGAAGTTTCATGTTGTCGGTGTTGATGAGTGCACACATATGTGTAAAACATGGTGATGGAGAGGGGCTGAGCAGTAGCTTCAGCTCTCAGTCCAGTGTGAGGCATGGGGGGAGCTGTATCCTCTGGGGAAGAATTAGTTTCCTTGCAACAACTCTCATGTTTCTGGAATTTGTCAGTTTTTGCTTTAATGCTATTTATAGTTCAGCATATATAAACATTGGCCTGTGTTTAGGTGAAAACACAAAGTTTCATTTGAAGTCCGATGTGTGTGCAGTAAGTTTGTGGCAGCAAGAGTTCTTAAAGGTACCCAGGCACTTGGGATCCCTCTGGAAAATGTTGAACTGAGTTCACTAACGATGTGTTTCAGACTGTGAAGATGCATCTGATGTGAGAAAAGCCAGCAGAGTTGTTTTCCTTCTGAAAGTTTGGATTTGACTGTTAACTTCTGCCATGTGTTCCTAGATTCAGAGAATGGTTTTGGATGGGAAGGCAACACTTATTCTCGCTTTTGCTCCTGTTTTGCTACAAGGAGTAGCTGCACTTGCATTTCCTCAGAGATGGGTGCAGCAGTCTGTACAAGCCCTTGTAAATGAGCACCAGCCTTTACTCCAGCTGGCACCGGCACTACTACCTGTAGCAGGGCACGAGAATCACAGGCAGGTGTTCAGGGCTGCTGCTACTCAAAATGTTTAGTGGGGGGCTCTAAAATGAGGGATTGCAACAGTGAGTGTCTGCAGAACCCTTTTTATTTCACATGTAAGTTAAATATATACATACACTCCCATTCCTTTCTCCTCAAGAAATTCTCCGAGAGGAGCGAATTGTCATCACCATCATTCTGTCATGACTCATAAAATATTCCGAGCTGACTACAAAACCTCCTTTCCAAACTCCAAGTTATTAGGTAATTGAGAGCTTATCTCTTTGGGCTGGTTCTTGGAGGGTTTTTTTGTTTAAGAAATTTATTTTTAACTCTCCAATGTGCCAAAGGTTCTGTCAAGTCTTCTGCTTTAAAGGGATGCTCGCATCCAAGACTCCCACAGGATAATTTTTTTTCTCAGGGAACACATGATTTTCGCAGTAATCCACGAGCAGCACATTTCTAATCTTTGTGCATAATTCCACCAATATAATATAGAGGGAGGGAAGGAAAAGCCAGCGTTAGAATTGAAGCACATTCCCAAAGATCATGGGACCATTAAGAGCAAATCTTTAATTTCATGCTTCATTGATAAAGACCAAATTCCTTGAAATGTGCTCTAAAATACAGCAGCCACTATCCTGAAGCACCTGGTGAGAACACCTAAGACTGCGGGTGTACAAGAGGCTGGAATTACCTTAAGAGCTGTAAATACGAGAGGGTGGAGCAAACTCTTAGGAGGGAACCTTAGGAGGTCTCCTGGGTAGCACACAAGGAGGAAGGGAGATCAAAACCATGGGATTTACACAGCACAGGGAAGACAGGGACCTGTTGGAATAAGCCCTGAGGAGGTCACTAAGTTGATCCAAGGGCTTGGGCCCCTCAGCTCTGCAGCCAGGCTGGGAGATGTGGAGTTGTTCACCTGGAAAAGGGAAGACTCCAGGGAGAGCTCAGAGCTCCTGGCAGTGCCTAAAGCGGCTCCTGGAGAGCTGGGGACAAGGGATGGAGGGGCAGGACACAGGGAATGGCTTCCCACTGCCAGAGGGCAGGGATGGATGGGATCTTGGGAAGGAATTGTTCCCTGTGAGGGTGGGGAGGCCCTGGCACAGGGTGCCCAGAGCAGCTGTGGCTGCCCCTGGATCCCTGGAAGTGTCCAAGGCCAGGTTGGACAGGGCTTGGAGCAGCCTGGGACAGTGGAAGGTGTCCCTGCCATGGCAGGGGGTGGAATGGGATGAACTTTAAGGTCCCATCCCACCAACATCAGTCTGTGATTCTAAGGCTTTATAGGATGTTGTGTGGATGATGGTGCTAAATTAGGCTTTTTCCCTTAGGAAGTCAGTTGCACAGTTGGAATTCTGAGGACAGGTTTGTCTTGGATTCTCATGTGATGCGCTGCCCTCAGCCCTTCGTTCTGGATGAGAAGAGTTTCTCTGGAAGTTCATGAATTATTTCTTTGTTTGAACAAGTTTGTGGCCTTTGTTTCAGTCTTCAGAATGTGCATCTTAATGTTTGTTTGTTTTCTGAAATAACTTTTTTCCATGCTGTTATTTCCAAGCGCTTACTGTAACTTTTTCCAAAGGTTCTGAAAGGGTTGGGTTATAGTTCATACTATAGGCAAAAACATTATTTCTTTTCTTGTAGAGGACATGGGTGACTTTTTGATGAAGTTGTTCTTGTTCCACAGAATCTGTCTATGACCTTCTCCCAAAGGAGCTGCAGTTACCACCTTCCAGAGAAACATCCATAGCATCCATGAGCCAAACAAGCGGTGGCGAGGCCGGTTCGCCGCCTCCAGCTGTAGTTGCTGCTGGTAAGGACTCTCCTTTATTCTGGTGTTTTCTTAAGGTTCATAATGTTCTGGCCAACATGAACAGTGCTGGCAAAGTTCTGAGTGTAAAAAAGAGCTTGTGGAGAAGTAACAGAGTTCATTCTAGGAGAATGTAGGTGGTATAATTCAGCTGGGTGATCGAAAGCGTCAGGTATTTTATGTTAATGGTTGCTGTGTTTCGTATATGCACCTCCATAAGAAATAAATTATCTATTCCTCTCTTCTGTTATGCCACACAGACAGTTAACTCCTAGAATGCACTCTGTCTTCCAAGGGAATAAATCCCTGGTTGGAACTGAGGCAGAATGCTGACTGACTGTAAACCAGCGGATTCTAGTTAGGATAAAAATGGAATGGGAGATGACATTTTGGGCCATGAAGCTTTTACCGAAATGTAAGGAGGAAGAAAAGGTCCTGTTTTCCATTGGGGCATAAGGAAGTGTAGTATTTGAACTCCTTTCACACACATCTCTCTTGTGATGTGGTAAAAAATCCTCAAGTACATGAGGGTATAATGGATGTCAGCTGGAACTCTGTAAATGACCAGTGTAGTTATTTTTCTAATTGACAACATATTAAAAAGAGGCATGACCTTTTAATCTGCATCCTTTTCTTAGTCCCAGCCATGTTCTAGACTTTAAAGACTCTCACTGATCTTCATTAAACATAAAAAAGTGAGGATCTAATGACAAACCTGTGATTTGGGAGGTTAGCCTCAGTGCTGGCTTGCATCTGGAATTCTTGTCAGAACTTGTCTATTAGTAAACATGTATGCAGTGGGGAAAAATAAAGATAATTTTGCCCACTATAGATGCATCTCCCTTCACTGGATTAAAGTTTTTTTTTTTTTCATAATTTGATCCCCGTATTTTGTGCAAGGTCATGTTCCACTTTCCTAATTGGCCTTAAATTGTTGCTTGAGAAAAAAAAATGTCTATAGGGTGAGGATTCAGAAAGCTGCATTATTCCTTTTTCTCTCTCTCTGAGTTCATATGCATTAAATGTTTGTGTGAGAATGTTTCCCAGATTTGCATGGTCCAGGAATCCTGATCAGAACCTGAAGTGGTTGTAGTTTGTCAGAGAAACTTTACAGCACTGCTCACCATTCATGTTTTGCCAGATCTCTCCTGAGAACCTGTGGATTTAACTGTGCACAGTGGAACTTGGTCATTGAAAGAATTCGGTGCTTTTATTATATTGAAAGGATTTGATATTTTTATGTCACTTACTAAAACAATAATTTGGGCACTAAAATCAAGATGCTTAATGATGGGTTTGGTTCATAGACAGCAGCAACCAAATCTTGTAGAAACATGTATCCTAAAACCAACTGAAAAAAAACCACCCCACAAACCCTGTTACACTCTAAATCCACAGACAGACCCTGAACTGCTAATGAATTCTGTACCTAACAGAAAAGACTTAAAAACTTGAATGGAACTAAAAGTCTGTTGCCTCCAGGTATTTGGTGCCTGCCAGCAGCCAGTCCAGATCCTTTAAAAAACCTTTAGATGCATTAGATGTGTTTGGGTTAAACTGCAGCACGAGTTTCTGGAATGGAAAACTTTAAAAATTAATGTTGAGGCTTTTTGTTAACACTGAAAGGAGACCTCATCATTCACCTACGAACACTTTTCAACGTCAGAGACCACATAGGGTGATAAAGACTGAGCTGATACCAAGTTGAGAGCTGGGATTGGTCAGCCTGGAGAAGAGGAGGGTCCAGGTTGACCTTAGAGCCCTTCCCAAAGGCCCTTAGTGCCCCAATAGGCTCTGGGAAGCCTGGAGAGGGACTTGGGACAAGGGCCTGGAGGGACAGTTGTTAAAAATTCTGTTCAAACTGCTCCATCCACCAAGAGAAAACCCCAGAGGAGCAAAGGCCCGTTTTGTTTTCACTGCTGGTTTGAACGTGGCTCGTTCTGACTGCGTTCCTGCCGTAGCTGTACCGTGTTGGTAGAGAAAAAGGTGGTTTACTGTTTTCTTTAGTTGTTTTGGGATTTCTGCAGTGGCTTTGAGAAGCTGCCACCACACTTCATCTGTGTTACCCTGCCTCGAGTAGTAACGAGAGGCCTTGGCTGGGGTTTCTTCACGGAACAATCATCCTGGGCTTTGTGCAATCCAAGTGCTTATAAAGGGAAATAAACATACATTTTACATTATATTTCAAAAGATTAAGATTGAATATTATTTGCATACATGAAATGTTTAATGGCAGACTGTAGGCAGATTTTTTGTATTGGGAGTAGGGTAAAGAGGAAGGACTGGCAACCTCTTGTTCTCTATCTGAAATATTTCCCTTGTTTTGTGTAAGCTTGTCTGGTTTTTTTTTTTTGTCTGTTCTTACTTGCCTTAAAACCTCCTTTTTTAGGAATAAGAGGGAAATGATAGTTCAGTCTGCATAGTGCTGTAGGTAATCTCATTTACTCTTGTTTTTAAAAGGAGGGGCTAATTTGAACAGCCAGCCATACCATGTAGAATTCCCCTGCAGATCTGATTACTGTGGATAATGAGAGGATTCTGTGGCAGGGATTGATCCAAAGTGTTCAGAGCTTTTTACTATTCCTCTAGTAGTTCACACAGCTTGTTCTCTGCTTCCTGAAACACAGAGTAAGGCAATATCTGGCTGAAATTCAGCTTACTCAAGGCCTTCCTGTCACCTTGGGGTTTTGTCCCATATAAATCACATTGTAGGCTGGAAATACTGCTGCAGTTAACTCCTGTTTTTTTGGAGGAGCAGGATGGGCTGGTTTTAGCAGTGATCACCTCACAGGGACAGACTTCTAGTTCTTCTTCCATTTGGAAATTTGTTTTGTGATTTACAGAACAGTTGTAAGAGTATGAAAATGGAATGTTGCTGATTGAATTTTCATTAATTTGTTAATAAATGTGTATCTCCTATTCATTAATCCAGACAAAAGAGCTGTTACCCACTCTCTGAGTATCAAACAGGCAAGTATGATTTCATAGAACTCTGGGATTTTCAGCTGCTGTCTCAAGCTTCTAGTTCTGTAGTTCTTCTGGAAAGCGGAAGAGAGGGAAAGGATTTGGTTTTATCCTTGAAAATCTTTCTCTGTGCTCGCCACTTGAATTCCAGTGTCTTTGTGCTGGGGACAGGAAAAGGAGAATTTTGCCGGGTACAGCACCATAAACACATTAAATATGAATCATCTTCCAGACTCTGGAAATGCATGAGGGTGTCACGCTGAGAAATGTCATTGTGTGCTGTGCCTGGAGATTTTACATGAAATGAATGTGCCTGAAGCCTTCCCAGTGCTCCTGCACAGTGTTTGTGAGCTCCAGTTGCAAGGAGCGATGCTTGAGCCTCTTCTCCGTTGGTTCTGAAAGGCTGGACAATTTTTTGGTGTCGATCAAAGCACCTTGAACCTCAAAATGCTTAAAATTCGCTCTGCCAATTTAAGTCCCTTCTCAAAGATGCCTCTCCAGCTTGTAGGTAGCACACGTTTCTTGTTCTTTGAGGATGATCAGAAGTATCTTCAACCATATTCTTTAAATGAGTGTTGTTCTTTCATCTTTTATCGCCAGTGCCAGGAATGCTCAAACCTGAAACCCAGGGAACTGTTACAGAAAGTCACTTCCCTTCTCACCATCCCTCGTTCTTCCTGCAGCAAAACTTGGAATGAGATGCTTCATCTTGTTGATGATCTCTCAAGCTGCTTTCCATTTCCCACAAAGGGAAATATATATATACATATATATATTTCCATATTTTTTGTATTGCTATCCAGTTTCCAGTTCTTAGTCTCTGGTGGAATACTCCAGAGAGGTGTTCTTGATGCACCAAAAGTGGAACAGATTTTGTGCTACTGAAATGCATTTAATGATCTCTTCTTTTGCATCCTTCCTATTGGGATACAGTTACTCTGTGATGTGGTGAATTCTTCTGGCTCCCAAATGCCTGTGGTTGCATCCTAGGAGAAAAGTAGGTACATGATGGAACTTTACCTTTTTGTGATCAATTTTATGCTTCTTTTTGATTAAAGGGACAATCTACTTGTCCCGAACAGATTCAATTGGCTTTTTTGATTGAAGCTGTTATTGAAATATTGCCATAAGCATCTTTGGTCATTTTAATTATGAAAATAAGGCTTTGCTTCTCAATTACTACTGTAGAGACGTGGATAAAGATACCTGCATCACCTGTGGGATAGAGACTGGGTGCTACGGGCTCGTGTTCTCTGCTGCCAAAATAAGGCTTTTTCATCATCCTCAAACTGAAGATTCTCATGAAGCCTCAAAATGGAGATGGGTTTATTTTGGTTTAGTTTTTCCTGAGTGGCTTGTCAGGCTTCTTCGTTTTTATTTTCAATGAAAATATTTTGTCCATTTATCATCCTTCCTGGTGTCATTAGTCAGTTTTTCCTGTTGATACAGAAATAATTAGCAGAGCTTTCGAAGGGGATCTCAGTGCTGTCCCTAGTTCTCCTATCCTGGGCTTACGATTGCACGTTGTAAACAAATGAGCAGAAAAAAAGATTCTTTGTGCTTGGTCTCCAGTGCCTGTAAAAACTTCAGTTTCTTTGTAGGCTTTTCTCTTCCTCTTCCCACCACCCTCCCAGTTGGAAATGCTTTCCTGTCATTTCCAGGAGGATGTCTTCCGGGGATTTCTGTCTGCAGCCCGCTCGCTCCAGTCACGGCTCAAACTGGCAGCACTGTGAAGGCCAAGAGGAGTTCTTGATTTCTTAGGAAAAACCCAACCCTGTATTTAAAAGATCAAATAGTCTGTTTCTTAAATTGAGGTGTTCTTTGCCAGATCCATCAATCCTGACATCTCATCCGGGCTGATTGGGGAGGAGCTGAGGGGAGGCAGGCAGAGCTTGGAGAGAGCAGCTGAGGGTCCCAGAGTTCTGCTTGCTTGGAATCAGCCTTTGCCACCGAGTGGGAAGGATGTAAGATCCATGGAATTGGTGTGTGTGAGCCACTAACAAAAGTCCTCCTTAGATACCTAAACTTGAGTGTTAATTGAGTAACGGGAGTCATAACCAAACCATTGATTGATGTATTTACCCAAAGTATAATAATGCACTGCTTGGGTCAGCATGGGAATGTAAAGGGGAATTTACACTGTTGGGCTTAATGTAAATTAAATTAACCTACCTATCTTGAATCTGAGTGTGTTTAATAACTGGTGAATTGGATTGCTTTATGATATTTGCTGGGATGCTAGTTTTTTTCTCTATTAATACACTTAACTTGCATTCTAGCTTCGCCATTCAGAGACAGGCATCGAGTGGTGGGTTGTGTGACAGTGTCTGTCAATAGTGAAGACAAATAGTGCCAGAGACACTTAACCCATCCAATCTCACCCAGGGTATAGGTCGGTCTTGTTTTCAGACTTCTTCATAAGTCTCTTTTCTTTCTTTCTTTTTTTTTCTTTTTTTTTTCCCTTTTTTTAATTTTATTTTTAATTTTTTTTTGGTTTATTTCTGAATAGTGGATTGATACTGATTTGAAACTAAACTTTTTGGAAAAGTTTTTGACATGACATCAGTAATACAAGAAGAAGAAAAGTAGAACCCCAAGTTTGGCATGTGAGGTGTTGAAAGCAGGTTTGCAGCCACTTTGTAAGTTCTGGGTTATACCTTTAAAACCTTTGACATCACAAAGGTTGATGGTGGAAATTTTGCACGGTTTCCTTCTGGGTCTGTCCTGAAATTGTTCTTCTGTGTCCAGGGGTTCAAATAAACCAATTAATGTAAAAATATCTTACCAAGGACGTGACATGTTACATAAATTAACACATTTAATGAAAGTTATACTTCACATTTTAAGCTTACACACCACTTAGTCCTCACCCTGTGGGTGAGGTTTCATTTTTGGCACTTGTTTTCTGTACACAGCATAGACGATACTATGGGATGCAGCGGAGGTTCTGAGAAAAAAAATTGAGTTCTTCCTGGCTGTCCATGCACAGGTGGCTGGAAAACTTAGGAAACCAAAAATATTTCCAGTTTATTTGTCTTTGCAGTCTTAAGCTTTCCAGCCTGGGAAATGACTTGCTTTTGCAATTAAAAGCAAAGTCATCAGGACGCTTTTTCTCTTTGGTAATCCTTGTTGTATTTAAGGGTGTTTGAAAAGAATGAACAAGGATTTTAGGATTGGCTTCACAGAAGTGTTACCTAAAAAGACTCTCTCAATGCCAAGCAGTGATTTTTTTTCCTCTCTCCTGCCTTTCCAATGTTTTTTTTTTTTTT
>VZRN01003673.1:134896-163874 GCA_013397935.1 Dasyornis broadbenti
TTTTTTTTTAGAGGCTGAATGCCTTGTTTGACTTCACAGGAGAATAGGATATAGAAAATATGTCATTGCCTTGGTTGCTAATGCAGGAGGTAATAAATTTTCTTTGCCTTTTGGTACTGAAAAGAAAAGGCCTGCCCTGGTTTGCTCGCAGGGACACTCTTTGCTCTGTGCTCCCTTACTTTTAGTCCTTGTGCTGGACTCACTGATGCAATTCTGCCTCTTTTAGGGAGAAAAAGCTTCTAGCACAGGCAACAAAATCTGAATTACTTCTTCCAGCTCCCTTTCGTGTTACAGTGGTGGCAGTGAAGAGATTCAGGAGGTTTAGTTTCAACAGTGATCACAGTTGCTCTCATATGGAATATTCTTTTCTCTTGTTTTTTATTAAAAAAAAGGAGAACCCCCCCCCCCCACCTTGTGATGCTGGTGCACATTTCATTTCTATTCCTGAGGCTGCACACTTGTCATGACAAGCACTTGGCTTCTGTTCAATGTCATTCCTCTGAAAGCAAATTTGATTTTGAGACTGTGTTAAATGAAATATATTCAGTCTTCTTTTAGAAAATGTACCTACTCACTTAAAAATACATATATGTATTTGTCCTTGCACGCACTGTTAAATTGCAAATCATGAGCCACCTGTAACAGCTCCCATTAGTATGTGCCTAAAGAAAGTAAAATAAAAGGAATGCTCAAAGTGGGGAAGGTGTGTGTATGCTCTCACCTTGTAAAGTAACACAAGTTAAAATTACTGGCTATTTTTTTTTCCAAAATGCAGCATGTTCATGCAAAAAATCTCCTTTGGGTGTCAGATACAAATGTCACTGGCTTTGGAATAAAATGATGAACCCAAATGGGAGCCATGTAAAGCACTGTTTATTCATTGCAGTAACTTCATGAATTCTGATTTGATTGACCCAGTTTATTTATTAGTTCAAAGGAAGATGAGTTGGCTCAAGGCCTGCAGACTCTGTGAAAACATAGATTTCACTGCTTCTTAGTATTTTCATAGCTTAAAATGTTACTGAACAATTACTAATTTATCTAATTTATCCCCCAGAAAGTTTTTAGATCTTTGTATTTGACTGTTCCAATACAGCCAGTTTATTCCATTTGCTGTAATACTTACCATGCTTTCTTATTTATGGGTGGTAATGGCATTAATTTATTATATAAGGTTAAAACAGAGGTTTTCTTGCTATTACTGTTCACTTTGGATTTATTTCTATAATCCAATCTTATCATTACGCAGGGGCATCTCTGGTAAATGGAGAAGAGTGTAACCAATTTACAGCAGACAATGTTTATATACTTTTTCAAAGTATAAAAGCCCCATACACATATTCATACCTATGAATACTTTTTAACTTCTAGAAAAAGAAAGGAGGAGAAATTGTTTTGGAGAGCAATAATGATGATATTGCAATAATGATAATATTGCACAGTGCCACACCCTGAAACACCACTGCCATCACCAGCTCTTTTAGCTTTGTGCTGAAAAGCATTTGGTTCAGTGATATATTTATTTTTTTCTCTAGGAAAGTGAGGGAAAAGTGCAGGTTTTGCATTCCTGGCCAGGAGATGCACTGAAAGCTGCTGAGCCTAGTGCTTGGTGTACGTGGCCCACGCAGAGCTGAGCCTGGAGTGTCCAAGGTTTTCTTACACTCCCGGGATTGATGTGGAAAGATAAATCTGGTATTAATAAGTTGGAGGAGGAATCCTGCAGTCGAAGTCCTGCTGCCTGTTCCATGTGTGTAATGATTTCATGGTCTGGGTCCTTGGCCCACAGACCCCGAGGTGCCCACGCTGCCTCGGGCTCTTCCCTGAATTCCATTTACTGACCTTTCCTGGGGCAAATCCTGGGACTCAGCACCCCTGTCCTGCAGCTCGGCTGGGTGCTCCAGGGCACACTTCTGCTTCTCTTTGGAGGTATAAATGATGGATGGAAACTAATCCTCTTTACCAAAACAAACACCCCAAATAGCAACGGGCTGTCTCAACTCAAAGTGGCTGCAAATCAGCTCCTAAATATTGTCACTGAAAAGAATATCTAGATTTAATAGTTCTTGCCAATCCTAGAAATGTTTTTGAAAGAAGCATTGCATTAATGCATGATATAGAAAGGAGAAATTTGCCTTTAAATTGGAATGCAAAGTGACTGAATTCTCCAATTTCAGCCACTGTATTTGCCAAAGAACAAGCTGGAAAATGGAACTGGTATCATTCAGCTGCTCCTGGTTCACTGGGAGGCTTGGGGAATGCAGAATAGTTTATGGATAAACTGTAATGACCCCTAAATTCGACAGTCTGTGAAGTGGTGTGAGTTTGCTTTTACATTCATTTAGCACAGGAAAGCTGTAGGAAACAGTAGTGGTTTAAAAATTCTTTATCATCAGTCATTGATGCTCCAAGTAATTCCCAGAATAGGAAGGTTGGCTGAGTTTTACTGTTAATTAAATGCATGTATCATGACTGAGCATACTTTATTCTGTTACCTTTAAATAACTAAAACTGTATAAAATTGTCCAACTGTCCCTAAACCTTTTAGACTTGAGAGACCACTATAATGTTTTGGATTTGAAAAAAAATCCCAAGCAGCAAAAAGGAGAACATCATGTTCCTCTTAGTAATAGGGATTACCTGCATGACAGCAGTAACTAGCTGAACAAACATATTGTATTATTATGTATATATTTAATGTACAATTCATTTCCACAATTAGATTATTTCAGTGCTTCTGTTCTCTCAGGTGTGGGTGGCAGTGCAGGAATACAGAAAACAGGGTCTCCCCACGGGAAGCTGAAATCTGACTGTAAAATTCAGCTCAGTTATTCCTCAGTGAGCTGCAGCTGATTGAAATGAATACATAAATACATATGTTTGTCTGGCCTGCTTCCCCTGGGATATTTAACTTATGTATCCCACTGATTTGTGCTTTAAAATTCTTCAGCGGAAACGATTGTGGTGTTCTCCAGAAATCTTCAGGGTTTTCGTTTAGTAATTTCCACGTTTCTAAACCAGATTGAGCTCTAGGAGCTCTAGAGAAGTTGCAGTCACAGTGTTGGAAATCTCCTGTTTAATGTGAATTTTTCAGAGGTCTGTCCCAAGCTGTCTCTGTGGAAGGGACCAGTAAAATCTGAGAGAAATTGGTCCCAGAGACTGAATGAGTGAAATCAGAGAAATTGCCAGTCCCTGGATCAGCGTGTCTCCAACACAGATATTTCATCCCTGTTTTGAACCTTCCAAATCAACAGCTCGCTCATAGTGACTGATACCAGTTCCATTTTGCCTACCAACTCAGTTGATTTTATATTTTATTTCTCATTTATGATGGAATAATCAGCAGCTCTTTTTCTCATTTATTTTCTCATATTTTTATTCCAGGATTTGCCTCTGAAGCAGGGAGTGTCTGCATTAAAAATGACCTGTAGTTCTCTGCTTCATAGGTTAGAAACTTATTTTAATATTTTGTGGCTAAGCACAGTCCCATATTTTTCAAACAAAGAAATGAAAAATTTCCAACAATAAATGGTTTAATTGGCATTGAATGTGGATTTGTAAGCATTTTGCTTTGGGGCTATTTTAGATGAAATGGCTTCTACACCAATAATTAGTCCAGCTGAGGCAATGAAAGCTCTGTTTACTTGCAGCCATTTGTATGAATTAACATTAAGTCATAAAAAAAATTGATTACAGTGGATCGTGCTAAGATTTGTTTGGACATTTCCAAAGTATTGGCCAGGCTGTAATGCTTTAAGCACTTCCATTCCAAAACTGAACCAAATTCCAAACATGTCTTGGGGGAAAGCAATCGGTTCCTAAATCACCTTGATCTCACTGGGACTGCTATAGCCAGCGCACGCCGCGCCACGGGTCCTGTATTTACTTGTGAATTGTACACCGCAGATGCTTCTTCAGCTCCCTCCTCTTCCTCCATGGGCGGTGCTTGCAGCTCCTTTACCACCTCTTCCAGCCCTACCATTTACTCTACCTCAGTCACCGACAGCAAGGCTATGCAAGTGGAGAGCTGCTCCGCGGCCGTGGGGGTAAGTACCCGAGGGGTAAGTGAGCAGCAGATAACCAGTAACACAGCCCAGCAGCACCCGGCCACGCCGAAGCGCCACACAGTCCTGTACATCTCGCCACCACCTGAGGACTTGCTGGACAACAGCCGGATGTCCTGCCAGGATGAGGGCTGTGGATTGGAGTCAGAACAGAGCTGCAGTATGTGGATGGAGGATTCACCCTCCAACTTCAGTAACATGAGTACCAGTTCCTACAATGATAACACTGAGGTGCCACGTAAATCGCGCAAACGCAACCCAAAGCAGAGGCCAGGGATCAAACGCCGAGATTGCGAAGAGTCCAACATGGATATCTTTGATGCCGACAGTGCCAAAGCGCCTCACTATGTCCTTTCTCAGCTCAGCACGGACAGCAAAAGCAACTCAAAAGCAGGAAATGGGTTGGTATCTGTTTTTTTTTTTGTTTTGTTTTGTTTTGTTTAAAAGAAAAAACGTTCTATCTCCGTATGTAAACCCAAACTAATAAAAGTGCCCCCGTGCCCTGGCAAATGTTCTGCTCAGGCTCTCACATAAACCCCTCCCTTCTCTGCTGTCCCTGTCATGTCCTAGCCCAGGACAAGTTTTTCCTGCCCCCAGAAATTCTGGCTGCCCCATCCCTGGAAGTGTCCAAGGCCAGGTTGAATGGGGCTTGGAGCTGCCTGGGATAGTGGAAGGTGTCCCTGCCTGTGGTGGGGCATGGAACTGGATCTCTTGAAGGTCCCTTCCAACACAAACCACTCCATGGTTCCATGATAAGTTCTCATTAGAGTTGTTAATCTTTATTTAGAAGATAAACCTAAACTTTCCTGCAGCCATTAAATGCAGCGCTGATGAGCTCATCTGTTCTTTAAGTGAAAATCCCAAAAGGCCACACAGTTCCATTTATAAAATGGCAATGAAAATGTATTTAAAAAGAAAGGCAGAGTGGAGTGGGCGCACCCTGAATGGTTTTTTGCAGGATTTTATGTGAGCGTTTCAGTCTGTACTCTTCACCTGCTGCTCTATTTGTCAAATAGAGATAGGGATGGGAGCAGAAGTTAACGGTTAATGGCTCATTAAGGTTTCTCATAATTTAAATTATCACTTGCTTTACCTTTTTATGAAATGTTAAGACAATATGGTGAACCAGGTTTTGGTTTTTCCTTGTGAATTCACTTCTGTATTTGATTTTTTCAGAAATAAATCTCTAATCCTGTTTCTCTCTGTGCTTCTGGGTCATGTGCGCGTGTCTGCATGGGCACACCTGGGTGGTGGCCCCTCATCTCCCACTTCACACTGTTCACTAAATGCATTCCAGTAGCTGCTTAGAGATGAAAATTCCATCAGTTTGCGAGAGTGTGTTGATACGTTTCTTTTATTATTTTCTTTTTTAACTTGTTGCTTCTTTAGTACGTTCAAAAGGATAGATTTGGCTTTTTTATTTTGGACTTTTTTTGGGGCAGGAGTGCATTTTGGTTTCACTTTTGTGTCTGTGCTTGCAGTACGTTCTGACGTTCATCCCAGCAATGGTGAATATTAAAATTTGACTGATGGCAAAGATGATGAACTTCTCATATGCCAAAGGGAAAGAGCCTGGAGTCTGTATTCCCAGGATCAGTGCAGTTCCATACTTAAAATTTCACTGTGAAATGCAGTTCTGAGAACATGTCCTGAGTGTGCTGCTGCTTCCCAGGCACGGTGGCCTGTGGCCTTGGGGTTTTGCACAAGCCAAGATCGGTGTTAATAAAGTAAAATATTGGTACCTGGTAGACCCCAGGCAGCTTGGAATGAGGAAAGTGCCTCCCCCAGCTCCGAGGGACCAGGCTCTCCCTTACACAGGGAAAGGCTTTATGGAAAGGCAAGAACTGTGCCACTGTCAGGGAGCTTTTGTAAACTCTGAAAGAATATGTGAGATCTTGGTGTAAGAACAAGACGTAACTTCCCCAGAAACATTGGGCTGACCGGGGAAATCCATGGGTTCTGTGAGTGTAGAGGGCAGAAAGTGGGAGGTTTTTCCTTACGTTTCACATACAGGCCAGACTGAACAGGAAAACTCCCCGGTAACAGAACTGTCCTTGGAAATAAATGCTCTGGGATAAGAAATGGCCAAGATCTTAGAAAACTTAATTTTGTCATTGGAGTATGGAGATTTGGCCTTACAAATCTGGGTCACCGTAGTGACTGGAGTTCTTTAAACTTCCCAGCCTGGTGGAGCTCAGCCAAAGGAGTTCATTTACTTTTGGCTTTGAGAAAAGAGCAAGGAGAGCTGCTGTGCTCTGTGGTGAATGGAAATGGCATTTGCCCCTAAAGACACAGTGATCATTAAAAGCCAGGAAGAGAAAGAATATATTCCTGTGGAAACTTGGAATTTGTGAAAGCCTTTTTAGAAGTGGATGAATTGGTGGTGATTCAGGGCAGAGACTCAGGTTTCCGTGGTCTCACTTTCACTTTCAGGTCTGCCCTGGGAACAGCCCTGACGGCAGAGCAGGACCGGGCCAAGCTTTACTTGGGAGATCTGTTCAAGTAGAGTCATAGGACTTGCCATTTATATCTATTCTTTTTTAAAAAAGAAGTGCTCGTTTAGAGATGTTGTCTGGTAACAATCAAATTGATAAATTTGTGTATATGGAATGTACAGGTGTGAATATTAGCAATATGAATAAATGGAATTAAAATCAGTTCAGTAATTAAAAGGATGTATAAGTGATGTGCCCTTGTATTTTGAGGAGAAAGACCACTGAGAAGTTCTGGTGAAGGCTTTAAATTGCCTCCAGGTTTGGCTAATCTGATTGCAAGTAATGATTAAGTTTCCACAGGAAGGACTTCAAAATAATTGTGAGGAGCATCTCTCTGCGTAAATATGATAATGATAAAATACTATTATGCTGACAACTAAGGTAATTGGAATTTAAGGGTGCAGTTCTCTTGGAGAGGTCAGTGTTAATGTCACCGTGCTGAACTGTGGCACTGGGGGTGGTAAAGGTGAATTTTTTTTGATGGCCATCTCCCAGTACTTCCCTTCAAAATTCAGCTATCTCCCAGTCTGCCCTGTTAATTTACGGAGCTGGAGCTTCCAGGTGTGACAAGGTCAGACAGAGCAGTGCCTGTGGTGTCTTTCCATGGAGCATTGTCTGGTGCCAGTGCCCAGCCAGGATCCTGTGGGTCCGAGGGTGGTGTTTGGAAGGGTCAGACACCAGAGCTGAGGTTGTCCAGCATCCCTCCTTGTCTTCCCTGTGGGAAGCTGAAAGGTTTATTTTAAAATTCCGAGCAAGATACTGACTGAAAGTTTGTATTCCTTGAAATTACTAGTCCATGGGAGGGATGTCCTGACAGGAAGATAGAAAGGGATTGTCTAATGAGCTTGAATTGCATTGGAGTTTTCCCTGAACTTGTGCAGAACCAAAGAGGGTAATGGTGTTAACTACAGTTTGTTCAGTGTGTCGCAGGTTTTCCATGTGCTGCACTGAAGGATAATTTTGTCCCTTTTCCCAAAAGAAGGTATATTGTACACAGTTTATTTTTGTTTGCAAGCAGCCAGTGTGACTACGCTGAGCTGAGTAATCAGAACTCCTTGGCAGGAAGATGGTTTTATTGTAAGATGGTATTGTTATTATTTTGCAGGGTTTTATGCTGGTTTTTATCTAGTTCCTGCCTCTTCTGTGCCCTAGTTGAGGATGAGTGTGGAAGGCAGCCAGGGCTGTCCACAGTGAAGTGCTTAACCTTCATGGACAGAAAATGGGAATGGAAATCATCCAAAGCACCAACTCTGTCTGTTTTAACCCTTTTTTATGTGTAGTGAAAGATTTTGGAAGGGTTAGTAGAAATAAGAGTGACAAGTAGGGCCTGTTGTGATAGGCAAAGGGCGATGGTTTTGAACTAAGAAAGGGTTGATTTAGCTTAGATCAAAGGAGAAAGGTTTTTACAAGGAGGGTGCTGAGGCCCTGGCACAGGGTGCCCAGAGAAGCTGTGGCTGCCCCTGGATCCCTGGCAGTGCCCACGGCCAGGCTGGACAGGGCTTGGAGCAACCTGGGACAGTGAAAGGTGTCCCTGCCCATGGCAGGGGGAGGCACTGGGTGATCTCTAAAGGTCTCTCCCAACCCAAACTGGTGTAGGATTCCATGGCTTTCTGGGCTATGGGATGTGCTGGAATGGGGGGTAAAGTGCCCAGCCTTTCCTGGGGCAGGAAGAGGAGCAGCGCTGGGCCAGGCCCCACAGGGTGGCGGGAGGGCTGGAATCTTTGGTGTGTGCTGTGTCCAGGGGCTGCTCTGTGCACAGCAGGAGCTTTGGGAAAGGTGTGGATCACGTTTGTTGGTGTAAATCATCTGCTGCTTGGGAAGAGCTGGGTCACCCCAGCTCCAGGTCAGTGAGAGCCTCATGCAGTGGCAGAGCTCCCAGTAAACAATTTTGAAGAAAAAGCACTTTTCACCCTTTTTGAGAAGGAAAAAATCCTGGATAAATTACTTCCGTAAGTTGCGTATTGAAAAAGGATTTGTTTTTAAGTAATTCACACCTGTTACTTAAAACTGCTTTCTTCCCAGGCCTTAGCTGTTAGAAACCACATTTTGCTAGGAGGAAAGAATATGATATTTGTGTGAATCATGGAGCCCTTTTCCTGCCCATACCATGTACTGTGGCACATTCACATTTCCTAGTGGGAAAGGAGTTTTTTGACTTCAGGTTTATTACCAAATCCTGGTCTGTGTAGGATCAAGGGTTGTTTCCCATTGTGCTCTGAAGATACCACAAAATGGCTCATGTGCTGATAGACTTGGGAGGGCTCCTTCATCCTGGTTTTAATTATGGAACTGAGCACAAGCCACAGGCCAGGAAGGCACCTGGAAAGAAGGGCCTTTTGCATACACTGATTTAACATTGGTGCAATTATGCCAGAGCTTTTATAATAACTAATTGGGTTTTAACATAAATTGGTCAATCTGTTCGGAAATCAGAGCTAGAGTTTGCATGGATATACAAGTAGAGGTGGAGACGGGCATTAGGCTGTTTTCCTGTTTAAAGAAGTATAATTTAACCTTAAATCCATCCAGTGTGTGTGTACGTGTGTGTTTGTTACAGCAGCAAAACAGCTTGTTCAGGCTGTGTCATAGATTCTGAAAAAACAGGTTATGAGCTGCCTTCTGTTCATTAACATTGTTTAATGCTAATTGCTTTTCCCTTCCTTTATGTTTGCTCTCTGAAAAGCAGTTCCCATGTGCTCTGGAGGGAGGAGGCAGGGAAGCACCGTTCCTCTTCATCCTGCAGGTCTTCTCTGGCAGAAAGAGAATTCTAAAGTTTGCTCTCAACTACTGATCTTCCATCCATTAATACACACTCTTTGCCTTTTTAGCTTTTCTGTGATTTGGAGTGTTTTTATTGGGGAGCTGCTTCTAATGTCGTCTTGATGGTGTGCTTTGACTTCCCAGAGCATCAGAGAACCAGAAGGGAGCTGGAGGGAAGAAGACCCCAATGTTATGTGGTCAGTACCCGACTAAGAGTGAGGGGAAGGAGCTGAAGATCATGGTGCAGCCGGAGACCCAGCACCGGGCTCGGTACCTGACCGAGGGCAGCCGGGGCTCTGTCAAGGACCGGACGCAGCAGGGCTTTCCCACTGTGAAGGTAGGCTGGGGACACGGGCACTCCCTGCCCAGGGCTGCTCCAGGGGGAGGGCAGCTGCTTCACTTCAGTAGGCCTCCAGTCTCTGTTAGTGCTGGAAGGGGAGCAGACTTTGCATCTCTTGGCTGGAGGGGCTGTGCTGA
Organism: Dasyornis broadbenti; assembly: GCA_013397935.1. Lineage (NCBI taxonomy): Eukaryota > Metazoa > Chordata > Aves > Passeriformes > Dasyornithidae > Dasyornis > Dasyornis broadbenti. The sequence continues at coordinate 144,690 of VZRN01003673.1, forward strand.
GTCTCGTCTTGCAGGTCACAAGTCCTGTGGCATCACGGAGTTACAGGAGAGGGGAGCTGGGTGTCCAGGCAGGGATACATCATCTGGGATCCACGTCCTGTTAGGCTGCAGTTCCTTGAACTATGTGAATGTAGAGACATTCCATGCCTGTAAGAGTGGGATAGTGAAATTCTGTAGCTGCTTGATTGCTGGTGACAGTGGGTCATCATTGTCCCGTGCTAGTAAGGACATAAAACCAGATTCCATTAAAAAATAATAAATTATAAGTGGGGTGTTTTGGGGTTTTGGGGTTTGTTTTTGTTGGGGTTTTTTTGATTGCTCGGTGTTTTTTGTTTTTAATTCAGCAGTATCTGAGTTGACGTATAAAGTGCTTTTCAAGTGAGTCATGAAGAGCTCACTGAGGTGTGTTTTTCAGGTTGTACTGCTCGATGTGTTTAGTCTGGTACAGGTGGTGGTAGTGGAGGTGGATATGGATTAGGAGAGCTGGAGAATGGGGGCAAGGGAAGAGGCAGCATTTATGTGCACGCTGGGCAGGTGCAGCCTGTTTCCCCTATGGACACTGATACCTTAAAATTCAGGTGCTGAAGGCCTCATGCTCTGAGGAGAAACACAAAGAAGGTTACAAGGAGATCTTTGACATTCCTGCTCAGGAGGGAGACTGAGGCCGTCCTCCAGGAACTGCACATTAATGCACAGAGTGGGAATTTGCAGGTCTTGTTTCTTCCCTGTGTAGTCTGGGGAGAGCAACTGGAGAACTTGAGGACTTGGGAAGGTTTCCTAATGGGATTTGTAGAGAGGCTCACGAGGAGCAAGGCTGGACTTGACTTAGAGTGGCAAACAGAACAACTGATGTCAAATACACTCTCACAAGTGATTATGAGAGTCACCAGAGAACTGAGTCCAGCCAGCACTGCACTGGCACCATGGCAAATGGCATACTGGGCATACTGGGAGGAGTGTGGCCAGCAGGTCGAGCAAGTAGATGGCTAGATTTGTTATCATACAGATAAGGAGGGTGAAAGACATTTCATTTTCTACTTTTTCTTAGTTACGTCACTTCGAGAAAGCAGCAAAGCAGTTCTCAACCCAAACGAACCTACCAGGTCCACAAAGAGATGTTTGTTATGCAGCCCTTAATGTTAGTGCTGATGCTGCTGGCAGCATACAGACGTAGGCTTATCTTCAAAGTCCTGTTCAGCAGTGTAGGAACGCCAGCAGCCCTTCAGTCAGTCCTCCTGAGTAATGCAGAACTCCAGTAAAGTTTCATAAGAAAAGAATCCATTCATATTGGCCTGTTGCTATGGGGATTTAGTGCTCATTTATGTGGATTTTCTTAATGGGCTTTTGTTCATCTGAATTTCCTTTTAATTCCTTTCCCAGTTACCGTTTAGCACCCATCAGTGAAAATTCTCTTTGGAAGGGTCTCGTGTTACTGAATTCCTGGAAGTTCCAGTTTGCTTTACCAGTAGGCAGATGAGTTCACACCCTGCAGATAAAACTCTGCCAGGGCTGGACAGACAAATGAGTCAGTGAATCTTCAGGAAACCTGAGCCAGTGGGAAGAAAATGTGTTATGGACAAGGGGGCTTTTTGTTTGGTTCATGGGTTTTAAAGATGGGGTAGAACAGTGTAAAAATGCTGGTGCTCAGCGGAGATCTGGTGCTTGGGAGCAGCTCAGGTGCATGGCTCTAACACAGGCCGAGGAGGAGAAGCAGATTCTGTGGCCGTTAAAAATATTCTGCTTCTGATGGCTTAGAATTAGAGTCTACAATCTTATTTATTTTGGTGTGTGAAGGACAGCTGGGATTATGTGGTAGGACCATTCAGTCATCCCATTCCTCCCTCTGCTTCCCCTTCATCCTATTCTGACTCTTCCAGGGGTTTTGCAAGTGTTGGACAATTCTAATCTGGTTTCATGAGGATTTCAAGGTGCATCTAGCATGAAGGTGGGATCCTGGGATGCCAGTGATTAGTGGCTGTGCAGGTATTGGCCAGCGAAACTTCTTTACCGTTGGAATCAGCCCCAGGAAATGTTCTCCTTCTTGGCTGACAGGTGGATGTAGATGCTGGGGGCGGGAAGGAGAATCCTGGGAAGAGACAGGGAAATAGTCCCAGTTGGGCTGAGAGCAGGAGGTCGTAAGAGACGTGAGAGTCACAGCTGGGATAATTCTGTCTGAAGGTACACAGGATTCAGGCCGGTTTAAAACCAAAATGTTAGTAATTAAAGCAGTCATTCCTCGTGTTAATGACCCCCCTGCCCTGTTGCAGCTGGAAGGCCACAATGAGCCCGTGGTGCTGCAGGTGTTCGTGGGGAACGACTCCGGGCGCGTGAAGCCCCACGGCTTCTACCAGGCCTGCAGGGTCACAGGCAGGAACACCACGCCCTGCAAGGAGGTGGACATCGAGGGGACCACTGTCATCGAGGTGGGGCTGGACCCAAGCAACAACATGACACTGGCGTGAGTAGCTCCTTTCATGCGTATTTTCGTTTCTTAGCTTGGGTTTGGGATCTGATTTCCCTTTTCCATTGGATGGGTTATAGTAAAGTCTGAACATCTCGGCACTCTTGTCTCTCCGCTCCTCGGCTCTTGCTCGAAATTTGGTGTACTCAGATGGGATCCCAGGTGGTCCCTGTGCTTTTTGGACATAGAGCCCAAAATCCTGGGTAAATTGCAATAGCCTTCTTTTTAACACATCAGGCTGTGTTTGCATCTACTGTTCTCGTTTTTTTGGCTGTTTGTTGCTTGAAATCATTTTGCATGGAGCCTGTCTGAAAGCCAGCGCTGCGTCACTCACCTGGCCCTGTACATCTCCCCTAGGACCACACTTATGGGAGGACGTATCTGTCACTTCCAAGTCCCACTGAACATAAATAATATGACTACAGTAAGTTTTCTTCTGCTCCTGCTTTCTTTAAGTGAATGCAGAATATTTTGAAGCGATAATCCTACAAACACAGATCTCACCCTGGGGATGGAAGAATGAAGAGCTGTGATTCTAAATTGAATGCTTACCAGAATTATATTTCACTTTCTGTTTTATTCATGCTTTCATGTGCCTTTCTCCCATGATTCATCATCCAAATTAGGCAGGGTTGAATGAAAAATTGAAAAAGGTCATAGATTTCATGTAAATAAAAAGAAATCTAATAACATTTCAGTAATTACCTCAAGGCTCTTGGCTTTGGCTTATGAAACTACTCGAGAGATTGTTAAAGATGCTGAACTTACTAAACTATGAAAGTCTGCTCTGTTCTGTGTTGTTAGGGTTGATTGTGTGGGCATCCTGAAGCTGAGGAATGCTGATGTGGAAGCCAGAATAGGGATTGCCGGCTCCAAGAAGAAAAGCACCCGCGCTCGGCTCGTCTTTCGCGTCAACATCACGCGCAAGGACGGCTCCACTCTGACCCTGCAGACGCCTTCTTCCCCAATTCTGTGCAGTGAGTGTCAAACCACAGAGCCAAGAGTAGAGGGGTCTGGGTTTTAGTGTGATTTCTGCATGGAAGGGGTGGCCAGGCACTGGAAGGTTTGGAGTCCCCATCCCTGGAGGTGTCCAAGGAGTGACTGGATGTGGCACTCAGTAGGCACAGCTTGGAGTCAATGGTCTGGGAGGGATTTTCCAACCTGGACAGTTCTGTGGTTCTGTGGAAATGCCTTGGGGGAAAGAAACCCGCCCTGTGTTAATCTGTGATGATTTCAGAATTGCTGTAGCTAAAATCAAGTGGATTGATTTTTATTTGTGGTGGGGTATTCGTTAAAATTGTAGTCCAGTACTTAAAAATAGTTACGCATTTCCTGATCTTCAGTTAAATGAATTTTTGCCTGTTAAAATGTCACAATTTTTGTTGTGACTGCTTTGAAAAATGACTCTGATGCAACTTCCAGTCTCTTCTTTATTGTCACATTCATCCCTCAGCTTTCAGTGCTAGACAGGACTTGCAATAACTCAGCAAGCCTGGCTGTCTCAGCTGTGGTCCTTGTGTGGGCCAGAGGCTGAATCTGTTCTGGTTCAGTGCAAGAACAAAACTTTTTATAGCTCTTTATTAAACTGCTCTGTTTAGCACGAGCACAGATGGCTGCCTTGGCTGGGGAGGTTTCGCTGACCAACAGGGAAAAGGGAATCATGGAATCATGGAATGGTTTGGGCTGGAAGGGACCTTAGAGCTCATCTTGTTCCACCCCTCATCTTGATGAACAAGATGGAGAGCTTTTCCTCTATGCATGGAATGAGCAGGCAAGCTCCTGGGCACTTGTGCTGTGCTCTTCCCATGCTATTAAAAGGACTTTTTGTGGTTATTTTTTACAAGTACAATCGTCTTTGCAGCTCCATTCCAGTCAGTAGAGCATGATGGTATCTCACAGTAATGCAGTATCTGATAATAATTTTCTGATTTAAGATAGAAACATTTTCTGTAAAATCTCCCAAAGCCATTCCTGTATCTTTTTTGTTTGTATCATTGATTTCATGGTTAAAGATAAAATTATTTCAGCCATAGAAGAAAAGGGAATGGAAATCACCTGATGTTTTATTAAACAGTCCAAAACTTGCTATTGAAAGTAGAAACTGAGAGTCTGAGATGAAACATTTAGCGACTGATTTTAAAATAGGCTGTTGAGCTAAAAGAAGCTGTATTTGATGCAAGGAGTAAATTGGTTTGGTTTTTGGCAGGCTGGGGTTTGGTCACTTACTAAGAAAATCTTCTCGATTGTGTAAGTTGCTAAGAGATTGCTCAGGAATTTTACAGTGTCTCCACTGCTGGAAGTCTTAGAACACAGAAACAAAATACTCTGGTCAGACTTGTGTCTTTGGGGAATATGTGGGTAAAACTGATCATGGTGTGAAGGCTGAGGGGAATTCCTGAGGCTCCTTCCAGGACTCTGCGCTTCTGTCTTAGCTTACGCTGAAGCTACGGGGACTTGCAGTAGACCATGGCCAAGCAAATCGTGCTGGCACATGGGTGCTGGCTGATCAAAATGACATGAAATGTGTTGTTTATTGAACATAAATCATCACCTCAAGCACACGTACCCCGGGTTGGTTTGCTACATACACCTTACTACATTTGTGTAACGCACCTTCGCAACAAGGTTTGCACTTACGCTCATCAGAGCCTGTTTACGTTGTGCTTTATAGCTAATAATGTTCCTGAAACCATAGAAAGGGCATTAAGGAGCTGCAGGCTCTTTATTTAAGGCCCTTGTGTTAAATAGGCTTTGTTAACTTGTTAGCAAACCTAAATCCAGTTACTCTTTTCATGTGCCTTGAGCATATTCAGTCGTTGCATAACGGTTGCCTGGGAACCCGCAGCCAGAGTTGTAGAAAAATCCCTTCTGAAAGGTCATTAAATAATTTGGAGTGGTCCAGGATGTATGTTCTGCTGCGTAGCAAGCCCAGAGAATATTGTTATTAAACACTCAAAGTGGGCCAGGCAAGTGCAGAGCACGAGTCTGGGTGTGTGCCCCGGGGAGCTGTGCTGAGGAGAAGAGGTGGTTGAGGAACCTTCGCTAGCAACTGGGATTATTTGACATTAAATGTGTCAAAGCACATTCTTTTAAAATGTATCTCTTGTTTAAATTGTCTACAGTGCTCATTTGCATTTAGCACACACGGTCCTATTTGATTTAAGCTTCAAGAAGAATGGGAATGGTTTGCAGCAAAGACAGTTTATGATAAGAATGGTATAAATCATCATCTGGGCCTGTGGCACACGGGCATCCGTGGATGTGTGTCTGTAAAACCACATCCTCTTGGCTTGTGTATTGCATTCAAATTGCTAAAATTCCCAACTACAGAGATGTGAGTCTTGCAAGGATTTGGAAGGGACTTTGGAGCTCATCCATTTAGTGAGGAAATAATAGAAATGGTTATATTCTGAAGAGTTTCTCATGAAATCCATGATAAAGAAAGAAGCTCAGGATTTTTTTTTCTTTCATAACCCTATAAGTTCAAGTGGTTTGGGTGTTGATATTCTCTTGATTCCAGACTGCTTTTTTCCCTTGCAGCTCAGCCAGCGGGAGTCCCAGAGATCCTAAAGAAAAGTCTCCACAGCTGTTCAGTGAAGGGTGAAGAGGAAGTTTTTCTGATTGGCAAGAACTTCCTAAAGGGAACAAAAGTGATTTTCCAAGAGAATGTTTCCGGTTAGTGTGAAAGCAGCGCTGGCTTGGGGTGCTGAGCAGAGCCTGGGGTCGGGGTTTCACTGCTGGGTGGAGCTCAGTCCTGGAGAGCAAACTGAGGAGCAGAGCAAAGGCACTGAAATGAATTGCTCTGTCGGATGTGCAGTAACTTACGCTTTTTAATTTTGATTTAGATGAGAATTCTTGGAAGGCGGAAGCTGAAATAGACATGGAATTATTTCATCAGGTACTTCTGTATTACTATTATCATTACTGCTATTACCACTACTACTACTGTTATTATTACTACTATTATTATCATTATATTTTTAATTTAAAAATACGCTGACTCTGTTTCCAAAGAAATACCAATGAAGCCTTTCCCTCTTTCTGTGCATTTCTAGAATTAATACTCATTTTCTTCACATAAGATCTATTGGGAGTCCGGTAGAATAAATTTTAGAATAAATTTTTGCACAATTACATTTGTTCAGTTTCTAATGAGAGCCTGGATCCACAGTGGGTTTGGTGAGCAGGTCTTTGTCCTTACACACAATGGAATTAAGAGGCCTAATCCAGTTTTCCCAGCGGTTTTCCGTGGACTGAGATTGTGTGCACACCATAGTCTTTATAACTGGCTGAACTTCTGTTCCACTCTGAAATGTTTTACAGAATATTTATTCTTTTTGACACAAGTACGTGTCTTTGTGGTCTCTTTGGCTGCAAGTGACGTCAGACAAGTGCCATCCTGCTCCCACCTCTCAAGGCAGTACCCCACACGTGTACTGCCCCCACTGTCCTGGGTTTTTATGGTGGTTTATCAGTCTGTTTCTCTCGTTAGATGGATGTGAGTAGAATTAAGATCAGTAGTAATAAAACGTGATTTTTTCAATTATTCTTGCCTTGCAGAATCACCTTATTGTAAAGGTGCCACCATATCACGACCAGCAAATCACCTCAGCTGTCTCTGTGGGAATATACGTGGTGACCAACGCTGGGAGATCTCACGACGTGCAGCCCTTCACCTACACTCCAGAGCCAGGTGTGTGGGATGCAGCCTGGGGGAGGAGTGGCCATTTCACCTGCTCAACACCGCCCTTCTCGCTCCACAGGCTTTGGTCCGTGCAGTGGGGATGTTAAGTAACGTGCATCTTTGCAAACTCCTCTTGCTGGAGAGTTTTGCTCTGTTAATAATAAAATGGAAAGGCTTTGCTTTTCTCATTTCTGTGCCAAATAACTGGAATTCCAGCTGTCTTGTGACAGTTGTTCTTATACAGCAGCATCCATTTCTAGTTTAAGGATCAAAACTAAGCTGAGCAGGATAAAAAAATCAAAATATTCCATACAATGCACCAAATAAACCAAGAAATCCCACTAGGCTTTATCCTGGGGAAAGCTGCAATTTGCCCACTTCATGTATTTTAGTTTATTTATTTATCTGTATCACAATAGACAGTGCAAAGGTTTGTGTCGGTTTCAAAGAACCTGAATTTCTTTCAGCTATAAGGAATTGTTTTGGTTTGCTTTGTATTTTTTTGGCTTGTTTGCTGATTTAACATAAGGAAGTTCTCAATGTGTTTTGTCTCGGCAGCTGGGACTCTGAATGTTAATGTGAAGAAGGAAATCTCCAGCCCAGCCCAACATTGTTCTTTTGAAGAGGCTATAAAAGGTACTAAATTGATTCTTATCAGTGTTCTTGATAATTTAACTATGAATTCCTACCCAAATTTGGAGAAATGAATCAGACATCCTGTGATAAGTCTGTGCTTATAAAATCTGGCCCTATTCTTACAGGGAGGTTTGTTTTCTGACTCTGAATATTTTACTTTATAACAGTATTCTTATCAGTATATTTTAGTACAAGCTAATATAGAACAAAAATTTTGCAAAAAATAATACTGAATTTTTTTTTGTTTGTTTGTTTTTCATGCATTAGGCTCTGCAGTCTCATCTTTATTTAGTATGTTTGCAAGTGAAGAATAAAAAAGAAGCCTAGGATTGCAGTTAATACAAAGAATTTAGAAACTGTGTAGTGTTAATTTTAGCAAAAACACATCTAAAGGTAGTGGAGGGGAAGGACTGAGCACTGAAAAACCCAAATGTGACAACATGGTGTTTTTCAGAAGCTGTATTTTTATAGGTTTTCTAACGCTGCTTTCAGTGGGAGTAGTTAAAAATGTTATTGCTGGGAATGTCAACTTAGCCCCTTCAGTAAGGACTTTTTTCCTGACCATTCTGTCCAGACAAAGTTTGTCCTTTCCTTCCAAAGGAACAAGTTTTAGGTTTGCCTGGTTTTTGTTTGACTTGTCCCTTCCAATATTAAAATCGAGGAAGGAAAGGTCTCTTGGTTGGCTGTTCAAACTCTGGTGGTGCAGAAAGACACCTGGGAATTCCCGTGCCTGCTCTGGAGAAGCAGGATGGAGGGGAGCAGAGGAGCAGTGTGGTCCCAGGGGGACAGGGCTCTGGCTGCACTTGAGACCATGGGCTCATGTTGGAGTTATTTGTGTTAGGGAGGATAATTCAAGATACGATGAGTTTAAACTTGCAGAGAATAACTGGGGGGAGAAATTCACAAAGATATGTAGAGCAATGAAACAAGCTGGTAAAGCACTGGTGAGACCTTTCCAGTAGCCAGATTGAAAAGATGAGGAAAATAATAACTAATATAGAGGGTAAGCCTGACATCCATCTAATTGAGTGTGGAGCTTAACTGCTCCAGGAGAACAGCTGCTGCTCCTCAGAACACAGCGTGCTGTTGCTGTTCCTTCATGTCCTCAGTTAATTTATGCAATAAATCTGAATTTACCTTCTGGTGGGAGTTTCTGTGTCAGCTCCTCTTTGGTGGTTCATTCCTGTACCTGTTCTGCTTCAGGCTGATTGTGAACCAGAGGTCAGAGAATTTTGTCTGCTGTATGTACTTTGTCTGTTCTGTCCTTCCTCACTCTATACCCGTGTGCAGAAATTGTGCTGCCACATTACTGTAAGGTTGAAATTTGGTTAAAGCGTGGAGATCTGTTGCTTTACATTGAAGAGTAATTCTTTCATTTACTTAAAAGGAGTTATGTAGTGATGGGTTTTATCATTGCCCATCTTTTTCTGGTTTTCTTTCTGGCTGCAGCAGTGAAGGCCACGGGCTGTAACCTGGAGAAGGTGAACATTCTTCCTAGTGCCTTGATAACTCCACTCATGCCAAGCAGTATGATCAAGAACGAAGATGTGGCTCCAATGGAAGTAAGTGCAGAAAAACGCTCTCCCCCCGTGTTCCAGGTGAGCGTGGTGGGGGCTGAGCACAGCAGCTTCCAGAGTCTGAGTTGCATCTTCTCCTTGGTCCATCTTTTAATAGTGGAGAAGAGTAACAGGCAGGGAAAGAGCCAGATCCAGGATCAGTCTGGGCAAAACACAATCACAGAGCATGAGTAAAACAATTTCCTCAGATACCTCACCTCATTCCTGCACCCAGGCAGATTGAGTGGTTAGTGACACTGGGATGGGGTTTTTTGTCCTGTGACACAGAACTAGAAAATTGCTGTAAGAATATTCTTTTAATCAGTTTCTTAGCATTGCTGCCATTAAATTGTGCCTTGATTCCATCCTCGAAGTAGCATTTCCACTGCTAATCATTTGCTTGCTGGTTTGGGTGTGTCTGGAGAGATAGACAGCCTTCATGTTTCCCTCTGATCTTCCCTGGACATCGGGAATTTGGGGAAATTGTATCAATGTAAGTTTATCGGTTACTGTCTTGCTCTTTTCAGGCTTCAAATGTGGTTGGACCAACTCAGCAAACATTGGAAAACAGCATGTCTGGCATATCAACTTCTGCTTCCCATTTACCTTCTGAAAGTGAAAACCAGCAGCAAATCCAGCCCAAGGTGTACAACCCGGAGACCCTGAGCACGATCCAAACGCAGGACATTTCCCAGCCCGGCAGCTTCTCTGCGGTGTCCACCCAGGGCCAGCTGCAGAACAGCGATGCCCTGCTGCAGCAGGCTGCACAGTTCCAGGCGAGGGATTCCCAGCCCAGGGAGGTGCTGCAGTCCGATGGCACAGTGGTGACTCTGTCACAGCTGACTGATGCATCACAACAACAGCAGCCGACGCTCTCGGAGCCTGCCCAGGCCCTGCAGCAGCAGATTTCCTCGAGCATCTTCTCGTCGGCCAGCGGTGTGAGTCAGCTCCAGAACACCATCCAGCAGCTCCAGGCTGGGAACTTCCCCACCAACACTGCCACGGGCAGCAACAGGAATGTTGACTTGGTGCAGCAGGTTCTGGAAGCTCAGCAGCAGTTATCTTCTGTTTTATTTTCGGGCTCAGACAGCAGCGAGGATGTCCAAGATCAGCTGAACGCAGATATCTTTCAGCAGGTCAGTCAGATCCAGAACAGCGTAAATCCCGGGATATTTTCTTCTTCAGACACAGCTGTCCATTCCAGACCGGAGAACCTTTTGCCTGGACGAGCTGAGAACGTTCACTCCCAGCCTGAAGGTGCCCTGTCCAACCAGCAGCAGCAACAGCAGCAGCAGCAGCAGCAGGCAATGGAGACGTCGGCGGCGATGGTGATGGGGATGCAGCAGAACATGTGCCAGGCGGCCACGCAGATGCAGTCGGATCTGTTCTCCTCCACCACGTCAGGGAACGGAGCCCTGCAGCAGTCCCCGGTGTACCAGCAGGCCTCCCACATGATGGGTGGGTTATCCACAAGTGAAGACATGCAGATGCAGTGTGAGCTGTTCTCCTCGTCCCCAGGGGTGTCCGGCAGCGACGCGGCTGCCCCTGCCCAGCAGCCGGTTTCCAACAACAGCCCCGCCATGTTCCAGCCGTCGAGCTCTGCAGAGGGAGAAGAGGCCTCAGGGCAGAGTAAACAGATGCAGAGCTCTGTGTTTCAGACCATGGTTCAGATGCAGCACAGCGGGGAAAGTCAGTCCCAGGTTAATCTCTTCTCATCTACCAAGACCATGATGAGTGTCCAGGCCAGTGGGACTCAGCAGCAGGGCGGGGGTCTCTTCCAGCAAGGCGGAGAAATGATGTCCATTCAATCGGGAAGCTTCATCCAACAGTCTCCACACTCACAAGCTCAGCTTTTCCACTCTCAGAACCCTATTGGTGACACCCAGAATATATCCCAGGAAACACAAGGATCCATTTTTCATAGCTCAAATTCCATTGTCCACAACCAGACCAACACTAATTCCTCTGACCAACTGCAGCCCCCGATGTTCCACTCACAGAATGCCATGGGTGTCTTGCAGAGCTCCTCGGTGCCTCAAGACCAGCAGTCTGCCAACATGTTCCTTTCCCAGAGTTCCATGAGCAACCCTGCCACTCAGGAAGAGCAGATGTCATTCTTTACAAGCCCAAATCCCATTTCTCCTCTTCAGACAGCCACAAACACTGAGCAGCAGACATCTTTCCAGCAGCAGACACAGATCTCTCATATCCAGAGCTCCATGCTTCCCCAGGAGCAGCCCCAGACTCAGCCTGCTCAGCAGGGTTTGTTTCAGTCCCAGGTGCCATTGGGCTCCATCCAGTCCAGCTCCATTCCTCAGAACCAACAGGGAGCCATCTTCCAGCCTCAGCATTCGATTGTTGCTATCCAGAGCAGCCCTCCAGCTCAGGACCAGCAACAGCAGCAGCAGCAGAACATGATGTTCAGCAATCAAAATGCAATGAGTACAATGGCCTCTCAAAAGCAGAACATGATTTTCAATCCCAATCAAAACCCAGTTACCAATCAGGAGCAACAAGGCCAGTCCATTTTTCATCCGCAGTCCAACATGGCCTCGATGAACCAGGAGCAGCAGCCCATGCAATTCCAGAGTCAGACCACAGTGTCACCTCTCCAGAATCCTGGCTCCAGCCAGGCCGAAGCACAGCAGCCAACCATCTTCCATAACTCGCCCCAGATTCAGCTGGTCCAGGGGTCCCCAAGTTCTCAAGAGCAACAAGTCACTCTCTTCATCTCCTCAGCTTCCATGTCTGCCCTGCAGAACAGCATGAGCCAGCCGGAGCTGCAGCAGTCCTCCATGTATTCCTCCCAAAACAGCATGGCAGGAATGCCAGGAACTGCTTCTCCTCCCCAGCAGCAGGCTCCTCTGTTCCACAACACAGCGGGGGGTGCCATCAACCAGCTGCAGAATTCCCCTGCGTCATCCCAGCAGACATCAGGAATATTCCTGTTCGGCATCCAGAACAGTAAGTGACCAGTGCCTGATGCTGAGCTTAAGGTGCAGAGAGCTGCCACAGAATCATGGAATGGTTTGGGTGGGAGGGACCTTAAAGATCATCTAGATCCAATCCCCTGCCATGGGCAGGGACACCTCCCACTATCCCAGGCTGCTGCAAGCCCTGTCCATCCTGGCCTTGGACACTGCCAGGGATCCAGGGGCAGCCACAGCTTCTCTGAGCACCCTGTGCCAGGGCCTCCCCACCCTCCCAGGGAAGAATCTCTGCCTAATACCTAATCTAGGAATGATTGTGCTCTCTTAAGAAGGTATTTCTCTTGCTGTATTTGGTTTCCACAATATATGCATTGGCTTTCTCCACTTTTCTGAAGGAGAGCGAGGATTTTGGAAGCTAGAGAGTCTGGAAAAGTGTCTATTAAAGAGTCTTTAGCTGTACAAACTGGCACTTTTCCTTATCTCCTCTCTGGACCCAGCCTCCATGACCAGTTCTGTGGGATGTAGAGCCTTTCTCTGTCTGCACAGCCTGTGAGCCCAGCAGTGAGGGGTGCAGGTGTTGCTTACACCAGGTTGTAGCAGCTCTTACAGGGACTCACAGCTGCTCATGGGCCGTGGTCGTAGCCGTGTGCTTTGCCGTGGCAACTTTTTGACTGAAATGTCCCTCTGTCCCCCAGACTGTGGTCAGCTGCTGCCCCCCGGGCCGGCGGCGCTGCCGGAGGAGCTGATGGCCATGGGCCAGCCTGGGCAGCCCCAGGGCGAGGCACAGCCTGCCGTGCCGGCGCTCCTGTCCCAGCAGCTCCCTGAGACCCCGCCGCTGCCCTCGGCCATGGCCGCCAACCAGAACATGGAGAAAATAGATGATCTGCTCGTGTCCTTGCAGAACCAGGGGAACAACATGGCTGGCTCGTTTTAATTAAGCAAGTAAGTGGGGAGTTGGGGTCTCTGGGTTCTTTGCTGCCACACATGAGCTTTGTTCAGTACATTTGTACCTTGCAGTGTGTGACTGTGCTTTAAGAGGTCAGCTAAAGCACCAGTGAGGCTAAATTAGGACTCTAATACCAGAACGAAGGTGGTAAACCGAGTCAGAGGTCAGAACTTGTATGAAACAGTTGAGACTGTGTCTTGTTCAATTTTCCTATGTTTTGTCATCTGCCATGACAGTCTGGTACCTTGTTAGGGAGGAGAGTTGATCAGTGACAGCTTGGCAGATCAAAACCTTACAAAACATGACTGTAGTTAAAAAACTTGAGACTTACTGAGTAAATAACACCTCAAGTCTGAACTGTTCTGAACGCTTCCCCCGGGTTACAATAACATAATGTGAAAACGAGTTTTGGTGGAATGTGTCAGCTCCTGAGTGTACCACATGCTGAGGCTGTGTTAGAAACAGCTGATAGCATCAGCTGTTGCTAGGAAACATTCTGCTTTTAGAAGGTGCCTTTTTCACAGGGGAGAAGAACCTTTGACTATAAATGAGCACCAAGAGCCGGGAGGTCTCTGGACTCCAGTGTAGGTTGTGTGTAACTTGGGCTGCTCTTGTCCTAAATCCCCTGAGTTTTCACCAACATGGTGCTCTTCATTCTCTAATCTCAAGGGGTTTGTGTATGGAGTTTGGAGTCTCTCCGGAGCTTCTCTTGCTCCTCACCCCGCGTTTGCAGCCTGCTCCTGAGGAACACCCTAAAGATGAAGCCACTGCACAGAAGGAAGAGGGGACTGTGGTTAGTTATGCCTGACGTTTGTGCTTGTTTTCTTCTGCAGAAATTCTGTGAAGGAACAAAAGTGATGATTTCCCAGATGCTCTCAGACCTTCCGACTCTGGATTAGGCTGCGTGGAACCAATTGCTTCTGTGGAAAAGTGGCCTCTTTAAAGAGCACACGTGTGGCCAGTGGCAGACCTGAGGCCATGACCATGGAGTCTGGGCTCCATAGTGCCAATAATGCTGAGGAGTTATGCTTTGTGTTACTGGGGCGTGGGGTTGGGCTGTTACCAGGTTCCTAAACCTCATTACAGTGAGGGCTCTTGGAATTTAAAGCATATCTGGTCAGTTATTATTGTTGTTAGAAGGTAATCCATGTTACCACGTTTACTTTTTCCCTTGTATTCCTTCTTCATATCCCCTCTCTTGCCTTGGGAAGCTCGTGAAGCAGAAACAGCAGCTGCCTCTGTCCCGAGCCGTGACTCAGCTGTCAGGAAGTGAAGGGATCTCTCGGCTGACACGGAGTGGGAGAGCCAAACCCACCCTTTATTAATTGAAACTATTGACAACTGTAATAACCAAGCAGAGAACTGCTGCCGTAAATAACCAGTTCCCATCTGAGAATGGGGTTAATGGTTTTCCACATCCCTTACGTGGAGCTGTACCCTAGTTTGGTGGCTCTACAAATGAAGAAATGAAGGGGAACTTCCAGTTGATCTTAAAACCTTCTCTAAAACACCTTGAGCTTGAAAAAAGCATTCTGTGGGGCTGAGGAAGGGACTCCTGCGTCTCTCACTCTGACTGATGGGCCAGAGCTCTGTAAAGCCTCCTGAGCTGTTCCCAAACCAGCCTTCTCCCTTGCATTCTTTCCATGGTTTTCCTTCTCTCCCTCAGTTTCATACTGTGTTTTTAAAAAAACAGACATGAATACCCTACTGGCTTTAAAGCTCAGAAACAGCTTTTAGGAATCCTTGGCAGTAAATTGCTTAGTCAGTAGAAGCTTCAACAAATAATCAAGGAGTAAGGAGAGAGGAAGCAATTTCTCCATCATCTTCTAAACGCAGGAATCCCCCCTAACCCGCCACTTCCAGCTGTGACTGATGGAAATCTTCAGCTTGGCTTTACTCCGAGTAGGGGGCAAATTGCATCATTTTTAAGCCTTCTTAGAACGTCACTTCATCCTGAGCTGTTGCATCTTTGTAGCACATGGAGCTCATCGCAGTTCTGAAGTGATTTTTGCTTTTTCTACCACCAAGCCCCAAGTCTGGTTCCTAGATTGTCATGTTTAATTAAAGAATAAATCATTGACTGATGTTACCGAATGTAAAAACAACCCACTCCAGACCATGCAGGTGTATTGTGAGGCATGTGGATTTTTTGGGTGCTTCAACTCCCCGGACAGTGTGTGATCTCTCACTACAGCCTCGCTCAGATCCGTGTTCCTCCCGCTGCCGCCGGAGCCCAGCCGCTCCCGCGGCGCCCGTTCCGCCTCGGTAGAGTGTAGCTGGTATCACGTCATTTTTCATTTTTGTTATTTGAAATAACAAAAGAACAGTCTGTAAATGGTTTTTTTTTTTTTTTTAAGTTCCTCGAGTCTGTTTACTGCGTGTTTTCCCCTTAACTCGTGTGCGTAGTTGAGCCGTGTAGAGTTTTTGTTGGTTTTCCTGGATTTCCCCCGTTTGTTGGTCTGTCATGACGTTCGCTTTCTCTTTCTGTCTCTCTCTTTCTCTCTCTCATTGAGAGGCATTGAATTACGTTTTCAGTAGTAAGGCTTCTTGCCGATATGAAGGGAACTTTTCAGAAAGAGACCTGCTCTGGGTCATTTAATTTTGAATACAGTTTTCAATCGTTCAAGTTTTGGATGGTTTATATCTAATGTGTGTTTCATTTTTTTGGAAAGCTATATTTTGTATTTAGGAAATGGTATAACTATTTTGCTATTTGTACTGAGTGAGTACATTGGCATAAATATAAAAAATTTATATATATACATATATATAAAATATTCTTTTTGCCACACATTTTTGTGGTAAATTTGTGAGTTTGTCTGATGTTCTACCACAACGTGGCGTCTGATAACAGTGGGGTGGGGTGGGGTTTGTTATGTCTTTATTGAGTATTTAAGTACTTTTTGCAACATAAATAACGTGTTCATCTCTCGCCATTCCATCAGGCAGTGTTGGTCCAGCTGGCCACGAGAAGCTTCGCTCAGTGTTCGGTGTGTCCCTCACTCACAGCCTAGCAAGGAAACCCAGAGGCATTTAGGATTATATAAAATATGAAATATTGGGGTTTCCCTCAGAATGAGCCATTCAGCTTTTCTCCACTCTTATTGCCTATTTAATGTTTTATTATTAGCGCCTCTGTGTTTTAACTTTTAATTTATGATTATGCTCAAACGTTGGAAATTTTAATCACAGCAAAAACAATTTCCCTGCTGCATCATGTCCAGAGCTGCTTTAAACCCAACCCAGACATTTTCTTTCTGTGTTTTATTTTTCTCCCCTGCAAAGACAAAACGTTAGCAACAACTTGTAATGGTTCACGACAGGAAAGCAGCAGCGCCCAGCGGTGCCCTGTGCTGTGTGGGGCTGCTCAGGCTGAGAACCGTGAACCCAAACAACGTCCAGAGGGCCATGGAAGCCCATAGCCCCTCACTGGGAAAGGAACGAGTGGTGTCTGCAGGATCCGTGTCCCAGGACGAGCTGTTGGACACAGGAGGAGTGACAGGAATGATGGATTCACTCGTGTGCTGCTTCAGTTTGCTCGTTGTTCCGAAGGGCTGTATCTGTTTGTTGGTCAGTGCCAAGTCACCGGGGACCAATTCTCCATGGAACAGGATGAGTGCCCAGAAGAGAACCTCGTCCCAAGCCTGCCACAGCTCCAGGGAAGGGTATGTTTGAATTGTGGGCGCGTTTGAGGTCACTTATGAAGAGAGGAAAAAAAAAAAAAAAACATACACAAAAAACCAACCAAGGGCTGTGCTATCCCAGTTTTCCCTTCTGGAAACACCTTCCTTTCCTCGTGTTAAATTTACCTGTTAATTTTAGGTCAGTGTTTAAATGTACAACACTTTGAACATGTGATTTGGTTACAAAAAGTATTTGTGTGTGACTGAAGAGGTCGCTCAGTGGTTGGTGCGTGCTCGGGCAGCGGCTCCGAGGGTGGAGGGGTTGGATCAGCCCCAAAAGAGCTCAAGGACAGGCTGCAGGATGTCCTGGCATGGAGCACAGCCTGAGCCCCGTCCGTGTTTCACCAGGGGCCTGAACATTCGCTTCTGACATTTTAGCGGTTGAGGTTGGGCAGCAGAGCCTCTCTGTGATCCCTGTGTTCCAGGAGCACACGGAGCCTCGTGTCGGGCCCTTTGGGTGACAGAGAGGATCCTGAGGTATCAGTCTGTGCGAATCCAGCATCCCTGGGGGTGCCAGAGCACCTCTCTGTGGGCACAGATGAGAACTGAGGGAGATGGACCTGCCAACCCCCACCATGTCCCCTCAGCTTTTACCCTGAGTGAGTGTGCCCAGAGCCCCCCAGAAATCACAGAGCCAACGCTTACTGCACAGTTTGAGCTGAACATCTCCACTGGCGCGGAGTTACTGGCGCTTTGTGCTTAATTAACAGTTGTCTTATAATTAATTGCCTCCTCACTGCCTGATCTTGCAGCAAGCCAAGTGCTTTGCTCTTATTTTAACACAAACCAAGTTCAAGATATAATCCTAGACTGGCTGTTCTGAAGTGGATGTCCCATCTCTGATCAGTGGTTATGATTACTTCTAATCACTGACAGGGTGGTTGCTTCCCACGTAGTTTTAAGAAAAAAATAAGGCATGAACAGTTAAACATAACTTTGGCAGGTTTTTACTGGAAGCGCCAAGTCTGGGCAGCTGTGTCAGTGGACATTCCCCTCACTTGGATAAGCTGAACTTTATTTTTTAAAGTTTTTATTGAGATTTTGATGTAGAATCTAATTTCTAAGAGGAAAATACGTCTGAATGGATTTTTATTCCTGGGTTTTTTTGTCCCTCTGCTTGGCAAACCGTTGGGTTCCTTTTCCAGGGGCATTTCAGGAGAGCACAGGGAGCACAGACATGGATCTGAGTGAGAGAAGCAGGAGAGACGAGAGGCAATTGCTTGGCATGCTCCGAGCTGAGGGTGGAAGGTGAGAAGAGGAAATACTGGTCACTGGTGACTTCCCATTAGTGCAAAACTGAGTTTCAAGGAGTTGATGGGTTTTGTGTTCCAGGGCACTCGGGGCAGCTCCATTCAGTAGAAGCTAAAAGGAAACAGCACTGGGATGCTGTGTTTGTTCAGGGGTTTTGTTTTAATTTGGGCTTATTTAGTTTTTTGGGGCAGACTGTGAGCGCTCTGTGTTCCTGCTCAGACCAGCTGTGCCAGCTGTGGTGGCCGTGGTGCCCCGGGCAGGGCGTCAGTGCCACGGCAGTGGGAGAGGGTCGGCATTGGAAATGGGATAAATGTATGTTAGAAACAAGGAGAGGTGCAGCAGGGGGTGAACTCCTGCAAAAGGGAACTTGTGAAATTCTCTGGGGGAGTGAGGGGCTTGGGGGGGTTACACAGGAGGAGAGGCTTTTCCTCTCCCAATCTGTATAGGGATGTAAATATGCACTGCCTGTATATTCTAGGATTATATATATGTATATAGAGGATTCAGATTATTATATATAAATAATAGACACATGAATAGAATACTGTTATATTTACATTTTTATAAACATGAAACAATATTCCTTTTCCTCAGTAGGAGGGTTTTGTAGTAACTCATGAGCAGCTGTCTCACACCTCTCATCCTGGACATGTGGCCCTGTTGGTAACGTGGCTTCAGAACTTGCTCTGCGTAGGAACCTTGCTGGGAGCGGTGGGTTGGAAGCTGCTGTGGCCACTTTTGTATTTTTATATCTTTTAATTCATGCTTGCAGATGTGGTTTAGGATAGAACTGACAGCCAGGCTGAGGATGGGCTTCCTGCAGCCCCGAACAATCCCTTAAGCCACTCCAGGGCCTTTCCATCCCCAGTCTCCCAGCAGCTCGCGCAGGTAGGGATTGGTGGTGGCTGTGCTCCGGAGGGGCTGGGCTGACACCAGGCGGGTGTGTTGGACATGATTGTGTAGCACAGGGTTGTGCTGGTTGAGGGAGGGGAAGCTCCTCTGCCGTTCCTCTTTATTTCCGTAAGGGTCTCTGGACTG